>CM076575.1:501009384-501133982 GCA_034641835.2 Pinus albicaulis | reverse complement strand
CGCCCTTGCCTCACTAAGATTCCTTCCAAACTGGTGCATACGAGATGACATATAGGGAGATGAGCATCTCAAGGAAACAAGGGTTTCCTGTAATGAACTGGGAAAGTGCAGGAGGCACGGGGAATCAGACTTGGATAGGGAATACCAACATAGTATAATATCAATAAATTCTCTCTCTCCCTTAGGCCATACACATGAGGGGTTTTTATACTCCCTCCAAGTAGTTTCAACAGTTGGAAACAGTTGGCCACGTGCTGGGGTGGTTGAACTACCCGAGTAACCATCAACCCAGCCCGAAAATAGGGAATTTTTATATATTTTTTCATAATTTTAATGGCATACGCGGAAAAGTGCAGCTGGACTCGCGTATACACGCGGAAAAGTACGGGCATAGTCGCGTATGGGGATTTTTACACCGTTTTTAAGTGAATTTGTCCAAGTCTGTAGGAATGGGTGCCCAAAACCATCAAAGCAATCATGAATCATATGAAGGTGAGAAATGATGCTATAACAGATGCCCCCTAATATATGAGGTCAGAAGGGGTACATGATGGCCAAAATGTATTATGCACATAGAAAGAACTTCACAAGGACAAGAGAGGACTTCACCAGATTTCAGCCTGCCAAAAACCAATGAAAGAAAACAGAGAGTCAACTCATGCTGAGGCGGGCATACCCATGCTCAGTAAAAAAGTACATCATATAGAAAGTACTGAATAGATCCAATATGTATACAAGTATAGCTGAACTAAAAGTACATAATGAATCATCTGAGCATGGTCCGGAAATATAAGTCTGAATCAATGTCCAAGTATCACATAGAGAAAGCTGATCAAGGATGGTGCAACTGGATGTCTGATCATATAAGTAACTGAATCTCCAAGTACCGAATCATAAAAGGTGGAACAAACGGTACAATCACGCAACTCGGGAGCCAACATATAAGATGCTGCTGTACTGTACTGCAACATATAAGGGTGGACGACATCACTGGTAGAAACTGAATGGACTGTCAAAAGTGAACCGAGAAATGCTGATGCAACCCGAGGTATTCACCGATCACTATGGCACAATTCTACACAATGGGAATAAATGAGCTGAAGTCGACCATGTGAGAAATCGTTGGATTACCGGTCAATGATGTATACCGTTAACCAACGCGAGACAACCCACCAATAATGAAAATGAGCGTCAAGGTGCCCCAGTACAATCTGACAAGTGTGAATGAATGAGTTGAAGTCGAACACTTGAAAGAATCTACCAATCAGGAGGCAATAATGAATCCCCACCGTCGATAGCGAAGAGTCTGCCACTGATGACTGCAAACCCTAAGGTACTGACAAAAAGACTCTAGATATTGTTCCCAGAGCAATGAGTTGGAGTCGATGGGAAAAGATCTGCTGGAAGGAAGGCATTAAGGCATCCCACATCAGTCCAGCGCGAGTGTAACCCGCAAGCCAAGATTTGGAAGGAATCGGACGAAGTAGAGTGATGGAACCAAAACCGAAGTACGTTTCCGACATGCACAAGATGAAGCTAGCACACGGAAGAAACCCTCTGAACCAACCAATAATGAAAGCTGACACAGAGGCGAGAAATCCACCGATAGGGTCAAATGGAAATCAAGGTACTACACGAATCCCAAGTGTGATAATGTGTGCTGATGTCGAACACAGGGGAAACCACTCAGTCAAAGACCCATGATGATGATCAAATGCTGAGAATAAGGTCACCTATCAATGATGGAAATAGGGCCAGGGTGCGGCTCTAGGTTTGCTCTCAGAGCAATATGTCGTAGTCGATAAGAGACAAACCCGCCGGCAAGAAGTCAATGGGGACCTTCTCAAACCAGCACGAGCAGAAGACCAAAACATCTGATGTGATAGAACAAGATACTGACAAGATCGGGAAGGCCGACTGAATAATGAGTCAAGAGACACCGCAGAATGGATGACTCTGGTTAGACTTCCCTTGAACAAAAGCACGACTCGTGATGACCATGGCAGTAAAAAGTGACACTGTATAAGTCTGTCATGCAGGAGGCAAAACAGACTCTCCATATGATTGGAAGAGATAACCAACCGGGGGAGAACTGACAAGTGAAACATGGTAAAGGATGAACCTAGGTCAAAAACTAAAACCATCCCAAATGTAGGAAATATATATAAGTATATGTGCTTTGTTCAAGGGCGACAAATTGACTCTGTACTGCCATCAAAACAACGAAGATACATCCCGTTCCCGCTCTTTTTGTTATATTTGATTTTTTTGTCTTTTTCATATAATAAGCCTGAAAAAGAATAAAATAATGCTATGGTACAATGGATAGAACGAGTATCAAAAATCAGATGCACTAGTTCCTGGGATTGGAACAATCCTATGCTCAATGCAAGGTGGCAAAAACTGGTAAGCGATACTCAGAGGAACGTTCCATCCATGGGTAAAAGGTGTCAAGTCGTGATAGCTAAGTGCATGCAAAGGTTAACTTGTACAGAGAGTCAAGGTCAAAAGTTGGCTTAAACATCGAGTCCAAATGAAGCCGGCTAAAGGCCAGGATAAACAAGTAGCCAATATGCAATGCAGTAATACAACTTAACGACACCAGGGAGCCTCTAGGGTATAAGCCAGAAAAAATGATAGTGAAGAAGAAGAAGAATGAAGCTTCAACACATAAGACATGGCGGGACTAAAGAGGACTCCCGAGCCTACATAAAATGCAGCATGGGCAACAAGTGATAGCGAGGAACTAACTAGGAAGCCCATGTAAAGGAAGGCTCTACCATCACGTCATGATTAAATAATCGGCGAGTGAAATGGGTGTAATACTCATGACCTGATGGGATCGACCCTATGGCAAGTGATCAGTATGGAGGCTAGTATGCAAGATGCAACGGAAAGTGATTTCCCTAACCTATATGCCAGTGAAGATCATATACCTGCCGTGACGAGTCGGTAATCATAGATCAAAAACCGGGAAAAATCTCAAAATCGTCAAAATGTACCTGAAAACATACCAAACTGGGCACTTCCAAGCATCCGGGTTATGCAGCTTAAGATAGATCGAAAAAATAAGCATAAGGAATTTTTGCGAAAATTTTCAAATTTTTAGCCATAAATAGACAAATTACCTCATATTTGGTTCATTATTGCATTGCTGATTTGGAAAAAGTGCTCTGGAGAAAAAAAACTTCTTTCGTCAAATCAGGAACAACCGACCGTCGAAACGCACCGAAATTTCAGGTAGGCTCCTCAATCATCCTTGCAAATCATTTTGTCCGTTTAGAAATTAAAATTAAGTGAATTTTACCTTTAAAACCCTTGCTAAAAAATGCCGACTTGCGCATACGCGGGTTCATTAAAGGAAAGTCGCGTATACACGTGACTGTGCAAAGAAAAAGTCGCGTATGCGCAGGTCCGAATCCAAAAAAGCGTGGCTAATGCATGATTTAATGAAATTTGACAGGATGACAATATCATGGAGAGAACGTGAGCATAATGCAATTGATCAAGAGGTCATGCAAGATCAAGCAACGCAAAATATCCTTCGGAATTGCGGATTGTTCAAATTCTTCAAAATGCCAAATATGAAAAGCAATGTTCGGTTGCTAGAAATGCTCGTGAATTACTGGGAACCAGATCAGGATTGCTTCATTATTGATCAGATGCCAATACGCATTGAAGTGGAAGACATATTTCATCACTGGACTCTCCCGGAGGGGAGAACCAGTAGACTTGCACGGGAAGCCCCTGGGAGGGTTAACCGTGGAAGATTATGTCCACGTGTATTGCGTAGAGGGTTCCAAAAAGGTTGGAACTCAGATTTCAATTAAAAATTTACGGGATTTGCACATGAAAATCCTCCTTTTCACCATCAGCAGAGTGGCAGGATCTGCCTCTCTACATTAGGCGTCCAGGACGCAAATGAGCATAGCAGTAGAATGTTTGACTCATGTGTATGATTGGTGCACAGCCCTATTACTGAACATGAAGCAACAGTTGACCTCAATCCGCCAAGTAAAGACCAAACACTTTGGCTACGGTACAATTTTGACAACATTCTTCTTTGAGAAGATACCAGCATTGAGACCCAGAGTTATCTCTACCATCAGTAGCCCGCGGGACCCAAGAATTTCCCGTTGGGCAGACATGATGAAGAGACTGGGGGGTAGTGAAGTACCCCAGACCACATGGGACGATGAGTTCTTCCTTTGGTGGGGAGAACAAATCATCGCAGTGGACGACTATCCCTATGCCGGGATGGACTTTCATGGAGATCCAGATCTAGTTCTTCCACCAGGCACAGCATGGGGCACAGTTGGTAAGTTTGCAAAATTTTTTGACTTATATAATTTTTTTGGATTTTTTCAAATATGTATGAAAAATGAAAACAAACATGTTTTTGATTGGATTCATAATGACTGAAAATTCAAAATGATCATGATTCAGATGTTGGACCAGTTCGACCTGAGGGTCTCCTGCGCCACAAGCGTTGCAGGGGCGAAGCAGAGACAGTGGATTCAGACAGGACTCTCCAGGCCGTGCAGAGAAACTTGGAGGGATTAACCCGCCAAATACCTATGGCTGCCGTGGAGGACCTGCCGGAAGCCATCCAGAGATGGGTGGTAGGAGTTCCCCGAGACTGGGTTAGATTATTCCGCCGAGTTGCCACCGCAGTCACGTTCTATAGGAACACGACTTCTGGGCAGGGACCTCAGGAGTAGACAGATATTATGTATTAGATGACTGTATATTCTTTTTTGAGACTGAACATGATGGGGACATAAGCCCAAGTTTTGTATGACCTTATGGATCCAAATTTTGTAAAGTTTTTGAACACTCCGATGATATATATACAGCGATATTTGATGTGATGTGATAAATGTATCAAATGTATGATGTTTTTGATGATTAAAATTTTTATTGTATGGAATGATTAATATGCCAATCCAATGCTTGATTAGCTAATGAGTCAGCAAACCAATTGTCAGCTCGAGGAATATGAATGAAAGTTAAAAATTGAAATGACCTTTGTAACAAACGTACCCTCAAGAACAATCATAATAAAAATGGATCTCGTACCCGATAAGTGTTGTTCAACTGCGACACCACCAGCTGAGAGTCCAAGAAAACTACCAACGAATCAACACCCAAAGATATTGCCTCCGAGAGTAGATGAACGACTGCAGTGTATTCTGCTACATTATTGGAAGCAGACCAATGCAGACCCCTCTTGATACCAACAGCTGACCGGAAGGATAATGAAGCACCCAAGCCGCGGAAGCTAAGTTTTGGGTCTGTCTACTAGCACCATCTACAACCAAAATGACTCATGACATCCAACACAACCTCAGCAGATCAAAAACATCACCAACTCATCAAAGATCTTTTATCAAACGATATGTACAAAGAACACTACTATATACAAAAGCAACATGCCAGCCGAAGCCTAGGCATAATACTTCTTCAAATAGAGCCCATATTTCGGGCCCTATAATCCCGTTACCTTCGAAATCAACCAGCAGATATGTCTCTTCTTAAGGACTTTTTTAACGATATAGGGGCCATACCACATAGACTTAAACTTTCTCCTACCCCTGTGGCATCTTTTCTTGGGCATAGACCAAAACAAGGTCACCTTCCGAAAAAACCCCGGGTTTGACCTTATAGTACCGAACTTTTTAACTCTTTCTTTTTATGCGCTTCATTCATCGTGGCGGCATCCCGACGCTGCTCATCGAGATGTTCCAGATGAAGAAGCCGTTCTGCCAGACTAGAAGTGTCAGGAAGAAGTTCAACAGCTAACTTAAGAGAAGGAATCTCACATTCAATGGGAAATATGGATTCCACCCCGTGCACTAGCTGAAACAGAGTAAAGCCAGTTGCAGTTTTCACTGACGTCCTGTATGCCCAAAGTGTAGGATATAGCATAATATGCCAGTTGGATCTAGCTTTATCAATTGTCCTTTGAAGAATTGTCTTCAAGGATTTATTCACGGCTTCCACTTTCCCATTGGCTTGAGGATAATATGGAGATGAATGCTCCTGCCGGAAACCCAATTTGAGAGCCAACTCAGCCATCATACTATTCTGAAAATGACTGCCATGGTCAGTGACAATCTCTCTAGGAATACCAAAACGAGCGATAACCTAGTTGAAAAGAAAAAGAGCTGCAGTCTCACCATCGTTCCCAAAAGTAGGCATAGCCTCGACCCACTTCGTAAAGTAGTCTACCGCTACAATAATGTACTTGTGACCTTTAGCCGAAGGTGGGTTACAAGTAGTATAATCAATACCCCACTTTGTAAAGGGACCGACAGTAACGACTGGAAAAAGCGGAGCTGGATGAGCACGCATTTTTCGAGTATAAACCTGACACGGATGACACTTTTTGACCGATTCAATACAATCTTTGAAAATCGAGGGCCAAAAGTATCCAGCACGCAAAATCTTTTGGGCTGTAGCAAGCCCAGATAAATGACCCCACAAGCTCCACTGTGAGAATCATTGAGCACAGCCTCAGCTTCTTCGAGAGTTAAGCAGCGTCTTAGGATTGAATCAACCCCTCGACGGTATAAAGCATCACCAATAATCAAATAATTCTTGGCCAAGTGACGCAGCTTACGACACTCATCTTTCGAAAAAGTAGAGGGAAAATTCGCAGTCTGGAGATACACAATGATATCCCCGTACCAAGGATCCTGTGAAGAGATAAGAAACAAGTTGTCGTCCGGAAAGGACCCATCATAGATCATCTCTTCTCCACAGGGCAACTCGGAGATCAATTCCGCAAAAACTAATGATTTCTTGGATTTGGCAGACATGAACTCAAGATCAAATTCCTGTAAAATCACAATCCATCTATTGTATTTGCCCCCAATCACTCGCCTACGGAGGACAAACTGAAATGGATTGGAAGTTGCCAAAACATAAGTTTTGCGAAGAATAATGTAATGCCGGAGTCGCTGCACAGCATGAACTGCTGCTAAGGCTAATTTTTCTATCGGAGTGTACTGAAGTTCAGGTCCTACCAGTCCTCGACTAAGGTAGTAAATAACATGCTCTGCAAGAGCATCATCCTCCTGAACCAGAACCATACCGATGGTAGATTCTGCTGCTGCCATATACAAAAGGAAATCCCTGCTATAATCAAGTGGACTCAATAAAGGAGCAGTGGTCAATGCCTTTTTCAAAGCATCGAATGAGCGTTGAGCATAGTCGTCCCAAAGAAAAGGAACTCCTTTCTTCAACAGTCTCATAAATCCCTTTGTCACTTCAGCATAATTGACGATAAACCTCCGAAGAAAATTAGACTTTCCTTGAAGACTTTGAAGCTGACGGATGGAAGACAGGGGAGGCAACCGAAGTATTGCCTCAACCTTGAAGGGATCTACCCTTATCCCTTCCATAGACACAATGAATCCCAATAGCCGACCGGATTTAACTGCGAAAACGCACTTGTTCGGATTCAATGTAATCTTATAGAACCGACATCTTTCAAATATTTGCCGGAGGTGACCTGGATGATCCTTCCTCTTTCGAGAATGAGCAGCTAAATCATCTAAGTATGCCTCGATAATCTTTTTGATGTCGTGGAAGGCGTATGACATGGCCCGCTGAAAGGTAGCCCCAGCATTTTTAAGACCAAAATGCATCTTCTTGTATGCAAACATACCCCAGGGACAAATAAAGGCAGTCTTATGTTGATCTTCAGGACGGATAGTAATTTGATTATATCCGGAGAAACCGTCCATGAAGGAGAAAATCTCATTACCGGCACACTCGTCAATGATCTGATCGATAAATGGTGTGGGGTAATTGTCTTTAGGACATGCTTTATTTAGGTCTCTGAAATCGATGCACACTCGAATCGTTCCTTTCTTTTTATCTACGGGAACGGGGTTTGAAACCCATTCAGTCAGAGGAACAGGGAAAATGAATCCCGCCTTAAGCAGCTTCTCAACTTCAGCTTTGATAGCTGCTGCCTTCCTAGGATTGACCGGACGAAGTTTTTGCCTCACCGGCTTAGCGTTTTCATACGTCTTGATCTCATGCTAGACAATAGATGGGTCTATGCTAGGCATTTCCTCATAAGACCAAGCGAATACATCCCTATACTCTTTAAAGAGCTCGGTGTAAATTTGAACCTCTTCACGGGAACATTCAGCTCCGATGAAGACATTCTCGATAATATTGGGATCCCTGGAAATGTTCACCAGGATAGTAGGAGAAATCACAACCATGTTCCCTTCAGCATAAACCTGTGTTGGTGCTAAAGGGTTCAAGACTGGGTGAACAGGACTAGGAGACGGAGGACTTGGAAAACTCGTTTCAACTTCGCTCAAGTCAGGTAAAAAGTAAGACCGATGATGCAAATCATCCCACGGTCTATCTATACCAGTCATGGCTTCCAGGATGGCCTCTTCAGATGGAAGAGTGGTATCAAGGCAATCCTGGGCCGAAGAAGAACTAAGCGTCCAAGCCGGAGCCACATCACCATCCAACTCTTCCGGTGAAAGAGGAGTTGGGATGGTTTCTGCAGAGTCAACAATAGACTGATATGCAATCTCAGCTGCAGAAATAGGAAATGCCATTCCACCCACTTGACCTTCCGCTAATGTGGCAGTAGGGGAAGGTAAGGTCCAAGGGTCCGAAAAATAATGAGTTCTGAAGAACTCTCTTCGAAGAGGAGCCTTGGAGGATGAAATAACATTAATATGAACCGTAGGAGGAGGAATATCGAAAGTACCCATCAAGGAAGAATACATTCCAACTCCTAAATTCTCAACAGGCGCCTTAGAATTATCCAACTTAGGAATAGATGAGTCAGTAGACGCATTCGGGTCTACAGGAGGACAGTCCAGTTGATCCACTGTAACAATCCTCCCTTCATGGGGGAAACATATAATTCGAAATAATGAGGATGCAATGGCATCCATCTCATAAATCCAGTTCCTCCCCAACAGAAGGTTGTAGTCCAAGCTTGCATCCACTACCTCAACTTCTATGTTGACAGTTTTGCCCCCAACACAGATGGGCAAAGCTGGGACAATACCATGGGGTCTATGAGAATGACCATCGAACGCAGTAAGAACAGTACTAGATGGAACAGCTTTGGGAGATCCAAGTGTCTTCCAGCATGCGAGAGACATCACGCACGTGGAAGCACCCTCATCAACAACCGTTCGAAAGATATTGCACTTCCGATACGACGATTTAATATGAAAAGCCATGTGATGAGGAAGTCTCTTCTTAAAATTAGTCATATCAAAAGTAATCAAAAGAGAATTTTTTGGATCAATAGCCCCAATGGCAGTGAGCAAAGCACTGCGCTGAGCCGGACAAGACTGGAGTACCTCTAAAGCTGACATAGCACAAGGACTGTGCGCCAGATCTTCTACAATCGAGTAGTTCTGGGCAGCCCTCACATTCGGATTAATCGTTGATCGCTTAGAAGATGCTTTGGGCATCCGAGGCATAGACTCAACAGTGGGCTTCGTAATGTGAAGCGGCTCAGTAGCATTAGGAACTTCCTTAGCTTTCGAAGACTCTTCTCTGCCATAATCACAGGATCTCGTAGTGATATCCGCGTGAGCACTCATCATAAAAATGTTCGATGGAATTTCCCCTTCCTGGGTGCCCCCAGAGGAAGCCCCAGGATTTTGGTTCACGCCAACAACTAATTGCTGCCCTTGGGGAAAAGGGTTTGTTAACACAGCCTGGGAACTAGAAGAACCCTGCTGAGCTAACAAGCGCTGAGCATCCTGAATTTTAGGGCAAAGGTGTGTGAGATGGTCTCCAGCACAAAGCTTGCATGGAAAATTCACTTTCTTTTTCTCCTTTTGACCCTCACCAACACGCTCGTTGGTTTTATTTGCATTACCCTTCCCATTCTTACCCTTCTTCTTGTTATTTCGTCCCTTCTTCTTCCCATCAGATTGTTGATTTCATTTGGGATCAGAAGCTTGGACATCATTTATGGACAAAGACTGGGAAGGTGATGAATCAGCAGGCACAGCCTGACCAGAAGGAGCAGCTTGTAAAGACAACTGCTGCAGTTGAGAAAGCAGGCTGGCTGCACCACTATTGACCGATCCGACAAGCCCATCACCATGCGGACCAGGTTTAGTTTTCGATAAATCTAATTTGGAGCGAGGAGCATTGGGCAAATACTTATAAAGTGCCCCAGACTGAGAATAGATCAGTTCTAACTGCTGGGCCCTAAAAATGGCCTGCTCCTCAGAAAATACCCCAGATAGGGATACATCTTTTGAAATATCTGACTGCAGAGATTTCAAAAACCATTCGAGAAGGAATTCTCCTGGAATATGAGCTTTGATAAGCCTCTTCCTTCTCCTCCATTCCTGAATGTGATCAGAAATGTGTGTTGCCTCATCCTGCTTAAAATTAGCCAGGAGTTCCGTCCCAGCCTCATATCTGACAGGCAACTGAAAATGGTTTAGAAATGTGACAGCCAGTTCTCCAAATGTAGCGAAACTGCCCCCAGTTAGCTCGATATACCATTTGGCAACGTTTCCAGTTAGGGTGCGTTGAAATAATCTCAACCTAATCGAATCATCGATCAGGGAGTTCGAAGAACACCATAAGTGGAAAGTGGTGATGTGGTCAGCCGGATCCTCTCCATTCTTACCTTCAAACTTTGGAATGTCTGAAGGAAGTTTGGTCAGGACCGGAGGCCACCCCGGACTATAACGAATCGGATCATTAGTCAACTTCGACAGATCTGGCAAGTTTAACGTTGCCAGAAAAGGTAAGCGAGGCGAAGCCTGAGGATTCCATCCTTGATGGGATGGATTTCCAACATTCTGAAAAGAATAGCCTGGATTTGATGAGGCACAAGGTTTCCAAAAAGGGCTCGTAGAAAAAGGAGAAGAACCTCCTCCCCACGCCGAGTTACCAAAGCCCAGACCAGTTCCCCTTGCTGAAGTATTAAATGAAGAGGAAAGCCCCTGGTAGGGGTTCCAAGCATTAGACAGAGGAGAAAAGGTCTGATAAGCACTCGACAAAGGGAAAGAAGCATTCCCTTGATGACCTGCGTAAAACTGATTCCCTGCCCCCGCTGTAGTAAATATAGGGTTCCATCCTGTAAAAGTAGTCGAACTTTGCCCCCCAGACCAAGGGTTGAAACTTTGGGTCTGAGAAGTAAATGGAAAGGACCCTAAAGAAGGATTCGAACTAGGAATGTGTCCAGTTCCGAAGGGGAACCCTTGAAACGAAGCTGATCCACTAGCCATGGAAGACATGGGCGTAGATCCAGCTGTAGCAGCGGAAAAGGAAAAAGAGGGATTCCCACTAGAGGGCATCCCTGAACAGAAGGGACCAAAATGAGAAGCATGTGCCTGGGTGAAACCAGAGCCAAACACAACAGCAATAGAAGCAATCGAAGATGAAGCAATAGTGCCCCCTGCTTCAACAGAAGCAGGAGTCTGAATGCCTGCAGCACTCACAGCAGAAGCTGCGTTCCCAGTCGTGGCCATCGAAAGATAAGAATGATACGGAAGATCTTCCGGTCTCTCCGACTCAGGTCCGATGTATTGAACAATGAACGGATAATTAGGAGGAAGAGGAGATGGACCTGTCGCAGGAGGCTCAGGTACGTCTTCTATTTGAAAATCTTCTTCCTGAGGAAATAAAACTCGCGAGGTGAGCGGAACGCTCCTCTCGGGACCGACACCAGAATTAGCTATGAAACCTTCAGACCTTTGTGGAGGATCTCTCTCCACTGCGTCAGACGCCACAGGGTGGTAACCACCTGCTAAATCACTCCTACCCCTTCTCGAAGAAGGCTCTGGACTCTCGGGAGATAACCCATGGATTCTCCTCGATCGACGAGGCGCTTGATCAGCCACTTTTATAGATTTTAAATTAGACTCAAAAAAGTGAAAAGCTAGGCAAGCTAGGAGCAAAGAGCACTCACTAAAATAAAAATCCCTGAGATACAGTCAAGCAAACAAGCTTCAAGTATTTCCGCTCCTGGTGATGAGGACCGGACACCAAAATACAGGAAAGCGAAATATAGGACCTCCCAAAAGCAGTCTGGGATGATTAGGGCCCAGAAAAACTAGCGAAGGTATCAGAAACAGTTACGCCGACCTCCTAACGATAGCCTTTGCCGGCTCAAGCACCCAAGCTTCGCAAGGGCACTCCCCAGAAGTACTGCTGAAAGTGATGCGACGTCTGCCTCAGGTACCACGGGTATTCCCCCCCGCAGTCACCTGTGTGGAACCTAGGAGTGGCAACTATGGGCACCAATCCGTATCAGAAGCCGGGTGGAACGGTCTTGAGGTCAGATTCAGCCAATCGGAGAGGGGGTATCCCTCTTCTCAGCCTTCACTTCCCCTCGCGCTTGACTCTCGGATGAGAGCTTTCCCAGTCCACCTCACGGCGTTGGATTTCGCTCAATTAATCAACTTCTATGTTTGTTTGAGCGGCCTTGGAGAGTTAACTCTCCACTCACCTATTCCAAGGCCCTACAACCTAGCTAGTTGGTGATTGAGACTTAGAAAACTTGCTAGTTGATTTTAGATTAAATCGCTTATTTTAATGGGCTGTTATGTTAAGTCACAAGGATATGGAGATGAAACTTATGGTGTTTTGACGCAAAAGAAATTAATAAAAACCTAACTACATGCAAATGCAGTTATTGTCTTTCGATGAAAAGCAATCTCTATACAGGTTCTACGAGACTAAAAATTGTATTTTTCTTTTGAAATAGCAAACTCACACTCACAAAAACTATGAAACTGACTAAATGTTGAAGTGCACCTAATGCAAATCACTACAAGCATGCAAATCCTAAGATGCAAAATCTCCTAAAGCAGAGTGAAATTTCCCAAAAGCTCCTTCAGTTTTAACTCTTTTTGGTTGCCCAGAAAGCTAGTTCCCGAAATCAAGAACTCTTAATATGAAGACACCAAAAACGCTTAAAAACAAGAGGAAGAAATCAATGACAACTCCTCCCCAAAATCAAGCCAAAAACCAAAAGCAAGAAACCTCACAAAAGCTTCAAAAGATATAGCAAAACGAAAACGAAAATGCAACAACAAAAGCAAATAACAAGACAAAATGTTTTTTGAGCCTTTTAAATGCAAAAACAAAAAGCAAAGCAAATGTTTTTTGAGCTTTTTAGTTTTATAAAGAAAGAGCTCGAAAAGACCAAGCAAAACTATCAAAATCCAAACCAAACAAGACTGAATTTCAAGCACAAACTTCAACAATTCTCCAAACCTTATAAGGCTAACTAGTAGCAAGATCAATAAGAGCAAAAGAAGACAAGAAAACTCAGACACTCAGCCTAGAAGAATAGTGCAAACTCGTCGCAAACAAAAACTTCGAAGAAGTAAGAAAAACTCTTCAAAAGTTGCAACAAGACCTAGCCTATTGAACTCAAGAAAACCAATCAAGAAACGAGCAAAAATCGTAATGCGAAGCACAACACAAAGATAGGAAAGAGTAAATGAGTAGGAGCTCTCTGTTTTGATAAAGCAGAACAGCCAAGAATGCTCAGAAAGCGATCTTGGTACTCAATCCAGAAGTGCCAGCACCAGAAACAACACTTTGCCAAAAAGACTAGTTTTCAATCAAACGAAAGAGAGAAAAGACCGAAAACCACTTCCTTCACAATCCAGAGAGTACAAAGACACTGTAGGAACAGGTCTCCACAGTCAGAAAGGACCAAAAAGTCAAGAAACCCAAAAATTCAAAATCTGCCTAGGTATACGCTACTTCACAGTTTAGCAACAAGCGTGCATACGCGACTGTGCTAAAGGAAACTCGCGTATACGCGACTTCCTTTAGACAAACTTGTGTGTATACGCTACTGTGTGCAGAAAAAAGTGCGTATATCAAGGTAAATAATGAAAATAAAAAGGATCAAGCCTGGACAAGAAACCATGACTTCAGACTGACTGAGAAAAAGTAAAATAGACTGCAAATGAAAGTCAAAACTGTCAGCAACCTATCAAACAGCTGAAACCACCCAACAGGGGAGTCACAAGAATGCGATCCCTAGTGGAGTCGCCAGTTCTGTTTCGGGGAAAATCGCCCTAGAGGTTCGTTGGGTTACAACCTCCACAGAGCAGGGGCATGCTACTTAAGAAGGACTCACACAACCATACATGTTCATGAAAAACTAAATAGAGTAGATCGAGGAAGTTACTCGTAGGTCCTACGGTTGAAGCAGATCCCGCGGGGTCCAAACCCCCAGCAACCATCCTTCCTTCTTAACCTGAAAGACAAGAAGAAGCAAGCATGAAGAACTGGTTGTACAGCATATATCTACTCTAAATGTTAGTGAAATTCATATGAAACATTAAATAAACCATAATGAATGCTTAAATAACAATATTCTCATATATGCAAGCAGACACTAACACGTATATTTCGGGAACAAGATGGTACTTCTGTATTATAAATAGCATGTACAGAAATAACGAGTGGAGAGATCACCTGAATCCTTCCACGATCTTCGAGCAGACCGTCGTTCGGATCCGTCCCGCCCTTGCCTCACTAAGATTCCTTCCAAACTGGTGCATACGAGATGACATATAGGAAGATGAGCATCTCAAGGAAACAAGGGTTTCCTGTAATGAACTGGGAAAGTGCAGGAGGCACGGGGAATCAGACTTGGATAGGGAATACCAACAGAGTATAATATCAATAAATTATCTCTCTCCCTTAGGCCATGCACATGAGGGGTTTTTATACTCCCTCCAAGTAGTTTCAACAGTTGGAAACAGTTGGCCACGTGCTGGGGTGGTTGAACTACCTGAGTAACCATCAACCCAACCCGAAAATAGGGAATTTTTATATATTTTTTCATGATTTTAATGGCATACGCGGAAAAGTGCATGTGGACTCGCGTATACACGCGGAAAAAGCTGGGCATAACCGCGTATGGGGATTTTTACACTGTTTTTTAGTGAATTTGTCCAAGTCTGTAGGAATGGGTGCCCAAAGCCATAAAAGCAATCATGAATCATATGAAGGTGAGAAATGATGCTTTATAACGACCACAACATCCTTTTGTTTTTGGAATGAGATGGACATCAATGATTTGGAAAGAGAAGTTTAATTCTCAAACAAAGGGAATTTGAAAGCACAACTTGAACAATAAAGAGTTATTTGGTAGACAGGGCTAACCATAAATTCTACAAATCACACCTTTAATAAAATAATGATTTCAAAACAACTTTTAAAATGAAATCTAAGATTCGGGGAACACCCTATTTCCTCAAAGATTTTATTTCAAATGACTTAGAAAACATAAAAGATTCACTGATAATTGCAGTCATAGAAGAGGGAACACGTAACGCATCTATGATCACAACTATAAAAGACCTTTAAGCCAACTGTTTAAATGAGGACAAAGGGCAAGATCAAAACAAACCTCTTTGATTCACTGTAAGCAAAGAACTTCAAAGGGAGACTTCAATAACAGTTTTAAAGTGGCAGCAGACAAGCAGGGAGAACCATAAATCATGCTGAAACTAACTATTCGAACTATTAAGGAAATAAACAAGCATGAAGACTAAAGAGAGAGGTTAAAGACCCTAAAATACTTCAGCAGAAGAAAACATTTAAACAGTGAAGGATGAACAGGTCTAAGGCACTTCCAGGAGTCATTTCTGAGCCTAAAATTTTCAACCTACTGTAGTAAGATATTATGGAACATAATGAAGACAAGAGAAAACATCAAACAGTTCAGAATACTTCACCAAAATCCAAGCTCATGGATCCAATGATAGAGCCTTCTTAGGAACAAGCATGCAACAACATCATCAAGACCTCCAAGACTTCAGTTTCTTCTTCAACTTCAACGGACTATGTATTTATTTCAGAGAGTTTCAGTATTACAACTGGTGATCAAAAAACAACCAACCCCTATCTCATCTTCTTCAGAAGTATTTATAGAAGAAAAGAGGAGGGGGAATGGGATAAAATATCTTCTAAGTTCAATTAATACAGTTTACTGTCTCTCGGCCTTTGAGGGTCTTAAATGAGAACATTCTGATATTTTTCCCGTATTAATTGGTTTCTATTAACTAGCAAACTTGCTGGAAAGAATTTGTTGACTTTAAGGCTCTTCGTCATCCTCATAATAACTTCTGTTGTTAGTTTACAATAAGTTCCTTTGGTTGAATCAACTGTTCAGCCGCATTGATGCAAATTCTCCGAGTTTGGTCATAACTCAGCCTCCTTTTGATTACTTTGAGGCTGTAGGTGGCTCTGTGGTAGCTGAGGAATCAATTCACCTCAATTGAGGTGGTGGAAGCCTTTCTGTCAGTTAAACACTTATGATTTCTTTTGACTGTGTTTTAATCCAGGGAATTAGGCTTTTGATAATTATTCTTAGCCGTAATTCCCCAAATCTGTCTTCAATCTTCTTCTCTGTTACGCTCTGTTCTTCAAACTTATACTCTTTTAAATCGTGTTTTAAACACAATGTCTTGTCGATGTGCAGGGCCGCACAGGGCTCTTTATGGTATCGGCGCCCATAAAGCGTTGATAAAACGTGGAGTGGAGCCCTTTTAATCTCTTTCCCTTTGATAACCATAGGCCAGAAGATCGTGACCTTTGGTCTTATTTTCCTTCGCAGTATGGGAAAGAACTTGCGAAACAAACAAAACATTAAGAAATCCTGCGTAATTAGGTTAAACTTCTTTGGAGGCTTCGGTAAGGATTGTGGCCGTTGGATGAAAGCATCCAACGGTGGAGATCTGTGTAGAAAGGCAAATAGGAGAGCAGGAGAAGAATAAGGTGGAGTGATTTTGGACCGTCCGATCTAGACACGTGGACGGTCCAGATTCAATCGAAGGACCTCAATCGAGGGATCGCAATCGGGGGTGGCGAGCAAATGGAGCGATTGAAACATGCGATGCGACGAAGCGCAGGCTGTCGATCTAAGATTAGATCAACGGTGGAGAATAAATCGGGGGAAAAGCCGATCGGGGGAACAAATAAGTGGATGCGATGTAAAAATGCGATGCGATTTCAAAACTCCGATGCAATGGAGCGCTGGCCGCTTGATCGGCTGTCGATCAACGACGGGGATTTGTTTTAGAATGAACTGGCGGAAAAACCTTTGCGATATATGAAAAATCAAACTTTGGAAAAAAAAAAGGTTTTATGGGGCGGAAAATATATATAAGGTGGACAGGCGCCCGGCTGCGGGGCGTTTGGTCTTTACGAAATGTGATATGCCCGGGGCGTACATAAAACAAAACGACCAATCGCAATCGGGCCATCGGGCCTAGTCTTTCAATCAACCCATTGTAACATTTGCGATGCGATTGGCGCCCGGGATCTTTAACACTTGGTCCCGGGGAAAGTCATATGAAATGAAAAGGCAGGGAAAAGTTTATACGTATAAATCCTGATCGCATTAGAATGTTTTGATGTGGCCTTTTCAATCAACCCATTGTATTTTCTCCGATTGCGATTACGCGATCGGTCTTTTTAATCTACCCATTGAAATATTCAACACGTGACTTTAGTTTTTTAGATTAAACTTTGGAAAAATGGGTTTTAAGACTTTACAAAGGAAAAATGGATCGAGAATGAAATTTTACAAGGTTTTAAGCGCCGAGGCGGGCTTTATGGTTTATATGAAAGATAATATAATCGGGAGTTTTAAACACAAAAAGGCTAATCGCAATCGGAACTTTCGGTCCATGGCAAAAGACTTGCGCACTTTGAAATTTTGCGATGAGATAAGCGCCGTGAGGGGCTTAGCACTTGGTTCCTGGGTGTTGGCATGTGGGGGAAGTGGTTAGGACTTAGCCCAAGGGGCTTAAGTCCATACTAATAAAACTTTGTTTTTTATGAAATTTTCAAAGTTTTTAATGGATTTTAGGGTTTTAGTAAGGCTAAAAAGTGGGTTTTAAACCTTACAAAGTGGATTTTCATGAATGGAAGAAGGAAACTCATGAAAAATAGAGGAATTTTATGGAAGAAAGAGGTAAAAAAGTGAAAGGTTAGTTTTGTGGTGGAAGGAGGAAAAAGGGTCTTTCAGCAGTCTTTTCTCATGAAATTAGCAGAATTTCTGAGTATAAAATGGGAACAGTATTGAAGATTTCGGACAGAGACATGGGGCCTTCAAGAGTCTTCAAGAGCCAACACTTTTTAGTAATAAAATTTGTTCTTTGAAGGCTCAAAAAGTCTTAGCCACCTTTTTCTATAACAAATATTATAGGTGGCTAACAGTGGCTCCACTTGGGGATGATGCCTTCTTGAAGGCATCAAGAACTTCAGACTTGCATTCTCTGGGAGGCTGACCTGTGTCTGATCCATTGGGCTGCCCTTCCTTTGCTGGGATGATATTGCTCTGAAAACATATTAGCAGCCATAAAAACAATGGTTCTTTCATCAACAAGCTTTCTACCTACCCAATCCTACTGATCTAACATTTTTCTTCATTAGAGTGCACTTGGATTGGCAAACTCTCTTACAACATTTTATTCTTTTTGAAAGCAAAAAATCCAATCTAGTTCTACTTATTATTTCTCCACGGACTCAGATTAAACAGTTGGGCCCATATTCTTTTCTACCTAATCTACTAATCTGTTAGGATTAAACAGTCTAACAAATTTTTATTCTCTAATTGCTAAAGCAGAAATTTAAAAAGCATTCAAGTTAGGATTGAACAGTCTAACTTGATGCTAATATATGGCATAAAAACAAGTTGCACATAGATTATTATTTGCAGAAAATTAAATCAAAATGGAAGGCTTAAGATCTAAAAGTTACTCATCATGGCCTTCTCTTTTTACAGCTCTGTTTTGACTTTTGTTTGAGCTGTAGCTTCTTTGTTTTCTGGTTCAGATTTTGAGCTAATTAGAACCAGATTTTTACATCTTTTGACTCAGAATTTGAAACAGATTTTGAGTCATCTCTCTTTGGAAACCTAGGTTCAGATTTTGAGCTTGTTTGAACCTTTAATTTCTATCCTAATCTATCTACTGATAAGCCAAGATTAAACGGTTTGGAAAATCGAATTCACTATCCTATCAGCAGAAAATTTAAAACTAGTTAGTCAAGATTAGGCTGTTTGACTAACTTGAAGTGTGTTCTTTAGGAGTGGCATTTGAGCTTGCACACTTTCAGAATTTGTTTCTCTTTTTTGGTATAGGGCTGTACCTTTCTTTTTTCACAAGCTTCCCTCTTTTCTTTCTTTTATTGTTTTTTGTATTTTTCTTTTTCTTTCAAGACAAAAATCAACAACTAACTAAGTGCTCAAAGGCTGAGATTTATTGATATTTCTACCTAACCTAATCTAACTCTTGAAATAGTTCAGCTCTATATAGTACAATAGTGCCAATGTAGCCAGTTAAGTAGTGACAAAAAGGGGTAGAAAATCTGACTGCTTGTCAGAGATAGCCATAGGGTACTTTGAATGTGGGTCTTTAAAACCAAGGCCACCACCAGTGGTGACCACTCCTGATGTATTTGGCTCTTGCAAAGGGTCAATGATTGGGAACTTGAGCCAATCAGGACCTCCATATATTCTGCCATTGGATCAGAAAAAACATGATCTAAACTTTCTTATTTTAGGCCTTCCATGACTGGTAGGCTATCTGCATCCTTGACAGCTTGTTTCACTGCATCTTCAGTGTAGCTCTTGAAATCATATTCAGATTTTTCCTGCACATCAAAAGGCAGTGAAATTTTTCTTTGTTTTGGGGGAGGGAGACTTTCCAAAAATGCTTTAGGGTCTCTAAATTGGTATGATTGTTCTTGTGAGTTTAAAATTTCAATTTCAGTTTCATACTTTTCAACCACTAATTCTAAAAAAACTTTCTTAAGTTTAGGTTTAGGATTGAATTGTGAGCTGAGAAGGATAACCTTTGGAAGGTCCTCACATTTAAGTTCTACCAGTATACTTGATATTCCACAACGAAACTCTGCTATGGGACTTGGCTGCATTTCTGTAATTTGTCCAGAGTCTTCTATTAGTGGATTCATTAGGTCTTTTGGGATTTGTGGAGTCGCCAGGTGGAAGATTTTGAAATTTACTGTCCACCAACAACATGATTGGGTTTGATCAATGCATTCCCAGGAGAGCTTATAAGGACTAATGAAGTAATAGGCCTACTGGAGGCCAGTGGAGTCACTAGGTAGAAATTTTTTAGCTTTTGTGAAGGTAAAATGTTTTATGGTTCCACCACCATGTTTATTATGAAGACAAACTGGAATGTTTTGGGTTTTTCTGAGTTATTGTCGTCTTACAGGTTAAGAGAGTGTCCTAAATCTGATGTAACACTTAGCTAGGGTGTCAAACAAACATAGTTCACTCTTATGGCTTGGTAACTGATTCCTTCAAGGTTTGATAAGGTTTAAAGAGAATCCTAAGGGGTACTTAATTTGTCACTGATTCAAAAAGTCCTATCATGATTTCCATTCGTTAGGTAGTGCTTGAATAAGGTTACTTATGTTATACTGGGCCTAAAAAGTTTGAAGAAAGGTTTTCAAACCACTATATTCTCATTATGTCCCACCGTGATCGCCATTATGTTGGTGTCCCGTGTTTTGATAGTTTGGAAAATCAAAAGACAAGGAAACATCAGAACCAATCTTTAGAGTTACAGGATCTAGTCCTCCTGTTCTCAGAGAGGGATCTCTCAAATGTTTGTTTGCAAAGGTTTATCTTGTGTGCTTAGAGTATTGATTTTATACTAGTTGTTAAGTGCAGGTGTTTGTTTGTTTGTTTGTTTGGTTGGAATGATACAACAGAACATGAAAGGCCTAGGAAAGATATATAGGATAGAGAAATATCTGTTTCATTAGGAAATGGAGTCAAGAAAAGGTCATAACAAACTCATCGATGGATATGGGATATCAAAGGGCAAATCTAACTTGGCCACAAGATCCTTTTGTTTTTGGAATGAGATGAACATTAATGATTTGGAAAGAGAGATTTAATTCTCAACAAAGGGAATTCGAAAGCATAATTTGAACAATAAAGAGTTCTTTGATAGACAGGGCTAACCATAAATTCTACAAATAACATCTTTAAGAAAATAATGATTTCAAAACAACTTTTAAAATGAAATCTAAGATTCAGGGAACACCCTATTTCCTCAAAGATTTTATTTCAAATGACTTAGAAAACATAAAAGATTCACTGATAATTGCAGTCATAGAAGAGGGAACACCTAACACATCTATGATCACAACTATAAAAGACCTTTAAGCCAACTGTTTAAATGAGGACAAAGGGCAAGATCGAAACAAACCTCTTTGATTCACTGTAAGCAAAGAACTTTAAAGGGAGACTTCAATAATAGTTTTAAAGTGGCAGTAGACAAGCAGGGAGAACCATAAATCATGCTGAAACCAACTATTCGAACTATTAAGGAAATAAACAAGCATGAAGACTAAAGAGAGAGGTTAAAGACTCTAAAATACTTCAGCAGAAGAAAACATTTAAACAATGAAGGATGAACATGTCTAAGGTGCTTCCAGGAGTCATTTCTTAGCCTAAAAATTTCAACCTACTGTATTAAGATATTATGGAACATAATGAAGACAAGAGAAAACATCAAACAGTTCAGAATACTTCACCAACAGCCAAGCGATGCGATTGGCGCCCGGGATCTTTAACACTTGGTCCCGGGGAAAGTCATATGAAATGAAAAGGCGGGGCAGAGTTTATACGTATAAGTCCTGATCGCATCAGAATGTTTTGATGCGGCCTTTTCAATCAACCCATTGTATTTTCTCCGATTGCGATTACGCGATCGGTCTTTTTAATCTACCCATTGAAATATTCAACACGTGACTTTAGTTTTTTAGATTAAACTTTGGAAAAATGGGTTTTAAGAATTTACAAAGGAAAAATAGATCCGGAATGAAATTTTACAAGGTTTTAAGCACCGAGGCTGGCTTTATGGTTTATATGAAAGATAATATAATCGGGAGTTTTAAACACAAAAATCCTAATCGCAATCGGAAATTTCGGTCCATGGAAAAAGACTTGCGCACTTTGAAATTTTGCGATGCGATAAGCTCCGTGAGGGGCTTAGCACCTGGTTCCTGGGTGTAGGCATGTGGGGGAAGTGGTTAGGACTTAGCCCAAGGGGCTTAAGTCCATAATAATAAAACTTTTTTTTTATGAAATTTTCAAAGTTTTTAATGGATTTTAGGGTTTCGGTAAGGCTAAAAAGTGGGTTTTAAACCTTACAAAGTGGATTTTCATGAATGGAAGAAGGAAACTCATGAAAAATATAGGAATTTTATGGAAGAAAGAGTTAAAAAAGTGAAAGGTTAGTTTTGTGGTGGAAGGAGGAAAAAGGGTCTTTCAACAGTCTTTTCTCATGAAATTAGCAGAATTTCTGAGTATAAAATGGGAACAGTAATGAAGATTTCGGACAGAGGCATGGGGCCTTGAAGAGTCTTCAAGAGCCATTAATTTTTAGTAATAAAATTTGTTCTTTGATGGCTCAAAAAGTCTTAGCCACCTTTTGCTATGACAATAATATATGTGGCTAACAACATGAAAATGGCAATCACAAGATTCATGATAAAATTTGATATTTTAAGGCAAAAAGGCCTTCCAAATCCTCTGGTAATCAATGACAAATTGATGAAACAGGAGGATTATGACAAAAAGATGAGAGAATTTTCTAAAGAATAGCTAAACAAATCAGATTGGCAGGGAATCCCAACAGGGAAATTTTTGCATAAGAATCTTTAAAATCTGTTTTACTTGCACCATGAAGTAAAACACCTTTTTGTCAACAAACCAACATTTTCCAAATACACTGAAGCTGATGAAAAATTCAGAAGACTTATGAAGATCAAATTGCCAGAAGCTGAGTTCTGGGAGAAGTTGACTTATTTACTATAAGAATAGATTACAGTGATGACAGAGCATGAAAGGTAAAAACAGAGTTCGCTGATTTTTTTTACATTAGCAGTAAACAATTTTCTGCAGTCAAAGTGTATCAGTTAAAAGTGTATCAAATGAAAGGATGAAGATAAAATCAGATTGAAGATAAAACTGCCATCGTGAGGGACACCTCATTTGTCCAGCTGTAGCCAAAATCTAAACAACAAGCTATTTTATTTCAATAAATAGTACAGGTAGCAATTAGTTAGGCAATTGTCACTATCTTCTTGTATGAAGATATTTATTTTCCAAGAAAAATTCCTAAGTTTATTCTAGGATATTTTGTACTAGTTTTTGTACAAATACTTCATCATTTGAAGTATTAGGTGTGGATTAATTGCTAAACATTTCTGTAGCTATAATATTATGAACCTAAGGGTTTTTGTATCAATTTCAAGTTAGCAGACTGGATCGCAGGAAATAAAACATCATATTACATGATTCATGTGTTGGGCCACTGCAGTGAAGTATTTCACT
The DNA here is from genome assembly GCA_034641835.2 of Pinus albicaulis. Classification (NCBI taxonomy): domain Eukaryota; kingdom Viridiplantae; phylum Streptophyta; class Pinopsida; order Pinales; family Pinaceae; genus Pinus; species Pinus albicaulis. Next base: position 501,110,599 of record CM076575.1, on the reverse strand, counting down.
TGTCATTTTGTCTATTTTCTTATGTTTTCCATCTATTCATAAATGTGTTCTTAATCTAGATGATAAATCAAGAGTTATATTTCAGAATTTGTTAAAAGCACTCTGTTTTGACTGATTATCATTTAAATGTTTTCTACTGATATCCAGACTAGGGAATCCTTAATTGCTCCCTGATTTCGATTGACCTCTACCTTTTAACTCCTAATCTAGATTTAATAACCCTTAATTGCTCTTTATCCTGATAAAAACTATTTCGCCATCAACCTTGAAGAATTGAAGTGACTTTGCTATCTTGCCCTGTAAAAATTTACCTTTAGACCTTGATCCTGATATGACTGCTTGACACATTGACTCCATTTTCCCAATGGGATACAGATCTATAACTATCCATCTCAGTAAGTGATTCCCCCCCCCAAACCAAATAAAAACCCCAAAACAAAATTTCCCCATATAATTAGCCTAAAATCAAATATAATAAACAAAGTTAAATCTTATAGAGAGAGCCCTCTCTGAGCATTAGGAAGGCTAGATCCTGAAGCTTAAAAGTAGGTTTGTGGTTATCTCTGATATTATTTAACACAAAATAAAAAATATCACAATTTTTAAGAATTATTAGAGTGATAACAACAGCAAGAGGCATTGCTGCAGTGGCTTCTATTGAGAGAGCATCTCTCTTACTTGGTTTAATGATGATTTGGCATGGCAGCAAAAGGCTTTGCTGCCGTGGTTGTTATTGGGAGAGTATGGTTTGAAATTGTACATTTTCATCCATATGTCTCTACTTCTTATTTTGCACATTGTTGGTATGATTCTTGGATCCAAAAAGGTCACTAGGGCCAAGGGTGGAAGCATGAAGAGATGCAATCTAATTCATGTAGCATGGGATGGAGAGATGGTTTCTGATGGGGGAATTTCCACTTTGGGAAGAGACCACTTCAATTTATGTATCTCATGCATAGAGGAGGATTTTGGACAGAATATGGTTGCCACTTGGAGATTCATTGATGAGGAGAGGAATCTAACCTCTCAGTTGGAGGCCATTATAGACATTCTAGAGAGGCAACTATGGAGCTGGGAATGCATGACACATTGTAGCAGATGGGGAGGCCTTCCGTGTGAGAATGCCATTTGGAGGGAGATGGATTTTTGTAGCATCTAATTTTGTAGTTACTTGAGGACAAGAAATTTTTTTGCGGGGAGGACTGTAATATTCCCAATTTTCATCAAATAATTGGAATTTTAGAGTTCTTACTTTCCTTAATTAATTAAGTAAACACGTGGGTGGAGGGACCCATAAACCCCATAGATGAATAAAATCCACTTTTGATTTGTGTATGTGGATAATTTAGAAGTAGATATGATTATGGAGTAGTGGAGCTGCTTATTAATGAAGAAGGAGTGGAGATCGTGATTCATTAAAGAAAAGATCATGGAGATCATGGAGGAAGTCAAATGAGATCATGGTGCATTAAAATTAAGATCATAGAGCACTAATGATGAGATAGTGGAGGAAGTTGTGCATCTAATGCACGCATGATGGAGAGAGTGGGAATTAAAAGTAGAGATGGTGGAGAACATGGAGAGACACTGTAGTCTTCATGGAGGCTAGTGGCCACATGTGAAACACAATTATGAGGTGGGACAGGACTATGGAAGGCTCACAAAGCATAAAAGGGAGATGAAGGTAGCAATAGATGGCGGGCTTTAGATTATTATTTTTGATCTGTTTAGATCTGGATTTTTCATTTGAAATTTCTATGCACGATTCAGCTGTTTAGCGAAGTCTGTAGTGCTATTTAGCACACGGGTGTTTTCGAGCGGAAATCCAACCCTTACCCACGGGGGACTTCAAGTGCCACTCTGGGAAGGTTTCTTTGAGCTGCCATACATCATCAGGCATTGGTGCCACATTCAGCCCCTCTCTACAACACATTGAGTCTCAGGAATTACGCATTCCTGCTTGAGGGTTTGAGAGGAGGAAGTTCTTGGCATTTCAGCTAAGAAATTGGTGGAGGATTCAACCTTTCACCTTGCACTTGAAGATAAGCCTTTCAGGAGTAGCATATTCATATCTAACATTCATACCATAATTTCATACCTCCATGTAGTAGCAACTCCCTAAGGGATTGCACATTCTAGTCTTGCAGATCTGAAGGAGGAGAGAAGTTTCCAATATTTCAGCTAGAAATCCTATGAAGGACCATATCCTCACTTTGTATTCATTGTTTACATCATTTAGAAGCTGATTTTCATTATCTAGCATAAGGCTACAAAGTCTCCATCCTTGACAACACAATTTTATCCAATTGTTGTGTATTCAACAACTGCATTCAGTGAAGGAGGAAGGAGGAGACAGATCTTGAGCTTTTGGCTTAAGGATCTGAAGGAGGGATCATCCCTCTATGAGTTGAGTTATTTGTGCCATATTTCATCCACCATCTCTTCAACTCATGCAGTAAATCTACAGACCCAATAGTTATATGTTGCAGGGCCTGAGAGGGTGATTTCCCAAGATTGTCAGATCTGGAAATCCTTTCTGGGTTATCTTGGGTATTCATCATAGAGCCTAGATATCAAATCCAAGCATAATATGAGCTCCAAAACTACTAGATCTACACTTCTATATTTTTCCAGCAGTTGCAGTCCTGACATTTGTAGCAAGGACAACATAGTATTCCTTCCAACAGTCCAACAGTTACACAATCCCTCTTATGGGAGGTGTTATCTTGCTGTATTCTACAGTATTCACTAGGTGACTATGGATTTTCCACAAGTAGCTAAAGATAACATTCCTTGCTTATCAACTATTTTTAGAAATCTCACTGGCTTCATTATCTTCATAAAACCTTTTACACTATCTCTCAGTTTGCCTTTTTAAAAAAGTTACCCTGTTGCTCTTACATAATTCATTTTGGGCTTGATTCTCTAATTTTTATCTTTCTTTCCATCCTAAAATCTCATTCTCCACTTTCATTCCTAAAAACTCCATCAAAATCCCTCACCTTCATGCTTTTCTCCCATCTGTACTAAAATAATGTAAAAAGGTCTTTTTACATTGTTTTTAAAGTGAAAATAACATTATTCGGGACCCTTTGATTTATATTAAAAACTCTGTTTTAATATATTAAAACCCGACCCTTTATGTTTATTTACCCGACCTTTATAAAAAATTAAAGCCCCCGCTTTAATATTTTAAACCTCAGCTTGTTGATAAAACCCCCGTAAAACCTTCTTCCACTCCCTTTCTAAGCCTCTCCCTTTCTTTTTTCCCTGGGTTCCTTTTATTAAGCCCTCGCCGACATATACCTAACCGCATCACCATAAAACCTCACCCTAGTCCAAGAATAGGTGCCTCCATTTATTTAAAAAAAACATATGCCCCACCTTTTCACCTACCTGCTACTCCTAAAGCTCCCGACCACCTTAGATCTATCTCCCCTGAAGATCTAATGGCTCTCATCACAAATCACATATATTTCAGTGCAAGGGTTAACAAACCTCAACCTTGTGATATAAGCGGTTTTACCGCTTGTACCCTCCGCCGTGTGTCACCTTCTGAGTGGAATTGCACCTGATTCCCGAAAACCATTACTACCCCTCCGTTCATGCGAAAACCACCATCTTTGCTTCTGAAAACTGCTTCCCCTCTTCGTGCCAAAATCTAATACTTGCACCTCCATTCAAACTTCCCAAAGGTTTTCACCTTCGCGATGAAGCCCTCCTCCACCATGAACCTCTGAAAAATGCTCCAGAAGCCCACAAACCCCAAAATAAGCACAAAAAAGCTCTTCCACACAGGTTTTAAACTCACATTTTGTTTTAATATGCAGGTTTCATGGTAGGGGTGCATAATTGGCATTCCAAGGGTCTGAAGTTGATCAAATGGGTGATCTGGATGACGATCCAGGGAACTCGCCTTCATTTGAAGAACCAGAGGCCCTATAACAAGCATAATCATCTATAAATCATGATTATCGGTGGTTAATAAGACCCTACAGTAGTAGGAGATGCCTCCCAGCACGGTAAACACAAACAGAGACATGGGCACTGGAAGAAAAAACAGTTAAAGGTCGTGACAGTAAGGAATAAAGGGTTAATGATTAAGTCAAGGCTTAAAGCAAAAATTAAAAGGATTAGTCATAAACCAAAGATAAAGGAAGAATCAATGGAGAAGCAGAGATAAAGTAGCCAGTGAAGACAAATCAAGTTTAAAAGACAGTAAGGGAGACAATTAAAATATAAATCCAAGTTTAAAGCCTAAAACAGGGTTTAAAAGATAAAACAAAGGAAGATTTGAATGATTAGATCAAAGCATTTACTTCTTTAAAGGACACATTTGGACACCTACAACATGTTTTCTTTCAATAAAAACATCAGCAGTTATTACAAACAGTCAGAGATATTTCTCAGCTACCAACAGTTATTGTAAAAGTTATTGAAAAAGCCTTAAAGTCAAATATTTCCAAAAGTTAGCTCAAATAGTTAAGTTAAGAGTTATTATTACAGTAAGTACGTCTCAGATATTTTGCCTTGGGCCTTGCATGGTATCAAAGGTCAAAAACTCATTAAATCTATATTAAATGACATCTGAAACCCTAGCTTAGGATCACCTCCTCATTTTGCAGATAAATACTGCATGTATCATTCATTTTTAGTGTTGGTTGGTTCATTAGTTGACTGATTTCTGTTGCTGAGCTAGTTGAGGATTGCTAGGCTGGATTTGAGAAAGCTTTAAGTTGCATAGATCTATTGTACTGGAGTAATGTAATTGTCTTGAACATCAGTAATACAAGCACGTTCACATGATTATTGAGCTACGTTAATGGTGAATTTTTCCTTTTTTGTCATTGTGTTCCATTCTGTCCATTATTTCTCTGATAAATAAACATAAGTTTTAGAGTAGGATATGCTATCTTGGCACCCTATTTCTGTCTACATTCTTTTGCTCAATGTTTTCTTCTACAAGGTATGATTGGAGAATTCTTAGTTACTCTCTGGTTCCATCTAGCTTGTTGTCTTGGAAATGATTTAATGGAGTCAAGCCAAAGAAGTCTATGGTAAGCCCTGTCCTTTGGTGTAGCTTGAAATATTGTTTTTAAGGCCTTTCTTTGAAGTATACGGAGTAAAGGAACCCACTAAAACAACTCGATCATACCATTTCACAAAAGCAACTTTCCAAGATCTCCAAGGGTTATCTATCTTGCCCTGAAAACATTTGACTTTTTAGCCTTGATCCTAGTTCTATTTGCTTGAATTTTGACTCCTCAGCCCAATGGACAAATAGATTTCCCACTATCCATCTCTTCCAGTGATTTTTTCCCACCAAACCAATCAAAACCAAAATCAATTACACAATCATAACTATCCTAACATTTTATAAAACAAACAAAGTTAAATCTTATAGAGAGAGCCCTCTCTGAACCCTAGGAAGGCTAGATCCTAGAGTTTAAAAGTAGGTATGTGGTTACCTCTAGTTTTCTCAACTAAAAACCAAAAATCTCACAACTAGAGAATTACTGGAGTGATAACATAATGGTGACTCCACTGGGGAAGATTAACATTTTCTTCAGAAATATTTTACAGGTTCAAATTTGATCTATGATGGTGGACAGTGATCAGACAAAAAAGGTTAAAATCATCCACCTGGCGACTCCAAATCAATTTCACAATCAAGACTCCACTGGAGGAATGAACCTGAAAGAACAATATGGGAATATCAGGCTTTCAACTTGGATCTTAATCCAAGACATTATTTTCTTTCTCATTAAGAAAGGTTTTTAATGTATATTGTATTTTATAGAAGGATCTAGCTTGGTTGTATCGATAAAATGGCCCTTCTTTATGACTGATTTACAAGATGAACCCAAGAATACAATGTAGGTATGCTCCCATGAGCATAGAACACATACCTGGATTTCCACACAAACTACCAAAGGTAAATTGGGATAAAAATCTTCCTATGTTTCAAAATGACAATATTGATGATCCTTTGTTACATCTCATTAAATTTCATATACACTCATGGATATTGAAGGGTGATTGGAATGAGGATTTCCTCATGAAGCTATTAATGGAAACTTTAGAAGGACAAGTAAGGGAATGGTATTAAGCTCTCAAACCTGCTAGTTTTTTTTTTTAAAGGATTTTCACAAGGTATTTTATGAGCATTACAAAGAAGATTTTCCATCTTTATCATTAGCTGAAAATTGTTGTGATCAAGCTGAATATCTCATACATTACCTTAAAAATATTAATGAAGATTTAGGAAATTGGCATCCTAAAGATTTATTAGTAGCAGTCCATAACTTTCATTCTCAAGTTAAGTGTCATGATAATCAAGAGGAGTTAATCAAAGATGAAATAGATCAGGAGATGAATCAAGATCCACAAAGCCCCTCTGTAGTAACAAATGATGTTTCATATAATGTTTTGAATGAAGTTAAAGAAAATATTAAACTTCATGATTAGTTTTTACATAAGAGAAAAAAAAATTGTTATTCAAATCTAATAATTCAAATATTTCCACCCCCCCTCACCGAAGAAGAAATCAATTTGCTTCTAAACATGCAACCATCCTCAAAATATTTACATAATGAAGAAATTGTTTTTACTTATTCTAATGTTGATGTATGTACTAAAGTTTTTATCCATGAAGAGACAAAAGAAGAGGTTGATGCTCATGTTGTTATACCTTCCCAAAAAGGCCCGTTGCCTGATAGTACTCCTATTGAGAAAAATGATGACCTTCAAATAGAATCCAACCAATCTAATAAAGATATATCAAGATTACTAGAAAAGCAATCTACTGATCTAATGTGTATAATTGATGACATTCCTTCTTTTGAAGATTTGCCTAAGTATGATCAATATGATGATAATTATGTTCTCCAAATTCAAGCTAACTTCACAGAGCAATCACTAGCGAGTTTGTGGGATGAGGAAGTTCAGTTTCAATAGCTCAAATACAGTGATCAGACAATACACATCAAATATGGGAGTGAAGAAGAAAGTTCAAAAATTTTGAAAGAAAGTTATATACCATTATGCTCTAAAGCATTTCACTTTTTAAAGGATGAACAACCCCTAGAAATATATGAAGTTCCATTAAAACCCATATATAAATTGCAACAATCTTTCAAAGTTTTTCATGATCAAATAACTCATGTGATGAATGATAAATGTAATCAAAGCCTTTTCCATTTATTGACTATGAAATTCAAGATCAAGATGATAAAAGTTTCATCAATAGAAATATCATCACAAAGCTTATCTGAAAATCTGAAATTATCTCAGAACAATCATAGGTTGATTTTCCAAGGAAATAAAGTTAAAAATGACAATTTAGTCTCATGGCATGGAGGTCATCCAGAACAGATGTACAGTTGTTTAAATCAGTTAAACATTGGTGTATATATCTTGGAAGATCCTTTGAAAAAGTTTCTAGAGTCAACAAAGGAAATCAAGTATTTCCTTATCATCTCATTTGTTGACAAGTTTCTAATAGGTTGCAAAATTATAGTTTTGACAATCAACAAGCACATGCAACAAAATCTATCAAAGTAAATAATTCTTGAATGTGTAATGTTCCCAAAATTAGGATGAAGCTAATTGGAACATTAATTTTTCTTGTATCATCTAGGAGGTGAATAAATGGGTAAGGAGGCCCATGAGTAGAAATAAAATCCCTCATAGTATGAAAGGGATCATCAGAGTAGCTATATTTTGCACCCTCAAGTGTGAAAAGGGGCAAATGCATGAGGACAAGGTCAAGTTTGACCAAGTCAACAACGCTGCCATGGAGGGAGTGGATCACTTTGGAAGACAACACAGTGTGAAAGGGGAAGAGATCATTTGGTGGAGGAAACCCTAATGTGTGGGGGCCAAGGCAAGAAGGCTTTCATTTGTTTAAAGGGAGGACAAGGCAGCCATAGATGAATATGTTATTGAGTATAGAATTTGGTCTGCATGACTATTTTATTTCTCCAGATGTTTATCTGAGATTGTTGTGCTGCTTAACACAAGGGATTTCCTATTTAGGAATCCTTCTCCCTTCTTGAGAGGCCTATTGAGGGATTGTACTTCATTTCTCCACATCCAGGCTCAAGGCCAAGCCATCTCCTTCAGCTACAACATTATTCCTGTAGCAGGAAACGTTGTGTTGCAGGGTGTTGCAGTGGAGGGTTCCACAACACCACTTCTAGAGCTTATCTTTCGGAGGAGGGAGCTTATATTCCTTTGGGAGGTCAGTGAGGAAGATCCAGGAGCTGATTGCACATATTTGGCATTAGGCCAAGCACTTCCCATCTCCTACAATGCAATCCATCTCCTTGACTGCATTATTTTTGAGTATATTTGCAGTGGGGGTTTGCATTGCTAGTTTGGAGGGTGATATCTTCAGTGGTTGGATCAAAATTTCACCTGAAGGATCCTTTGGATGAGATTCATGTATCATATGTAGCATCTTCAGTTATCTTCATCCATTTCCAGTTCTTGAGTTGCAGTTGCTACCCTGCAACTCTGGCATTTTGTATTTTTTCACATTTCAGCTAATCCTTCCAGGATTGCCTAGAAATTTCCTTTGGGAGTTTATATCTTTGCTCCCCATGTTTTATGAGCTGTATATTGATATATGTATGTATTGACATCATTTTTCAGCAGTTATTTCTCATATACTGCACAGTCATAGCATTGGGCTTTCTTCATGTAGCAGTGTTCTTCATATTTCCATGTACATGTTTCTTGAGGCTTGTATTGCCTAGCTTGAGTGATTTTTTCCTCAAGGATTTGTATATATTATGCTGATATGACATAATATGATGGATATTTGGATCTTCTGGCATTCAATGTGTTAATGTATCATTGCTACTCCATTGTTGTGTTTACATATTGCTGTAGCTCCAAATTTAGAATATCTTAGGATATTTTTATTGTTGTATATTTTCCCTATTTTTGGATATTACAGTGGTATCAGAGAATGATCTTTGGCTCAGCCTGTGAGTTTCAACCATAAGAAGATAGAAGAGATCAAGATGATGAAGAGGATGAGCTTGCTCTCATCAATTTTCAGATCCACAAAGGACCTCTCCAAGGAGGTTAAGAAGATGGAAGAAGGAGAAGAGGGAGGACCATGCACTTCCTACTCTCACAGAGAAGGAAACATGAAGCATGAAGAACACTTGGAATCTGAAGTTCTAAGTGAATACCTTGCTGAATACCGAGCTAAACCTAGAGCCTTCAAAGAGACTCTAGCTTTACCACAATTTATTCAACTGGAAGAATAAATAATACCCCACAGCTATGGGATGATAAGAGGCAATAGATTTCTATTGTCCATATTTTATGGATCACTCACATGTGCAACAGAGGCTTGGGTGATGAAGCTAGAGGCTTTATTCCTGCTACATCCTGTAGTAGATAGAAAGGCTGTAGAAATTGCAGCGCTACATCTTGAAGGTGAAGCATATACTTGGTGGTTCAGCCATTGGAGCCATGCAAGGGTATCTACTCTTACTGAATTTTCCCAAAGGATGATCAGAATATTTGGAAAAATGAGGGAAGAGCCCTCACCACCAATTGAAGAGGAATGTACCAGCGCTGTTGTGACCATGGAGGAGTAGCCTTCATCTTCAACAGTTTTGGGAGCCAACACACATGAGGAGGAAACTCTTGCAGCCCTGCAAGGAGCTTCCAAATTTCACCAAGGTATGCTTAAATTTCCATCTCTTATCATTTCAACAAACATTATGGATGGGTCCACATCATTTCATATTGTTGATTTAGAGCACTATAATTGCACTGCGCTGTATAAGAGCAGTGATTGAGAAAAGAGGAACCATTCCTCATGGGAGCATTCAAATGGCAGTCTCATTCAGGAAGCCATGAAGGAAGCAGTAAGAAGGAGTAGACATATGGAGATAAGAAACCCTTTCTCCTCTCTAGATGACACTCTCTCAATGAGCATGCCACAACTCAAAGAGAGACTTCTACTTGCAACAGATCCAAGGCCTCTTTGGTTTTGGAAGGCCATGCATGAGGAGGAGATCTCATGGAAAGATTTCATTGGAGGCTCACTTCAACACATCACGGAGTGCAAGGTTCTTCAACAATTTCAGGAGGTTCTTCCCTTCTCATACTTGGATCTTCATGGATTCAAGGAGGAGCAGATAGATGATGGAGGACATATTAGGATGGATAAAATCTCTCATGTTTGTGTTGGACACTTCTTAAGCCCTACACTTCATGATGGGAGGATTTTTCCTACCACCTAGTTGGGTCCTTATGGGATCAACTTGATCCTTGAGAAGATTGCATTTCAATATCCCATGAAATGCAAAGACATAAATCTGATTTGGGAGAATGGTAGCCCTCATGGGAGGAGTACCAAGATGGAGGATGGAAGGAGACATCCACAAATGATTGAGTGGATGTGGATGAAGAGCAAGAGGCTAGTAAGCCACTTGTAGATCTATGACACTAGGCAGCAGGAGGCTTGGTTATGCTGGTTACTCTTGAAGGAGTTTGGCCATCACTTGGCATACACTCTTCCTAAGGGTATGGGAATGGAGAAGATGTGGTAGGATGCTTGCATCATTGAGCAGCAAAGAGTATGGATGCATGGTGTTGATGTGATATTCATATCATTCAATATGTTTTCATCACATGATTTGTATGATGAAAGTAGGAGGAGGCAACAAAATCTTTTTTTTCTTTGGTTGTTCTTGGGAGAGCAAGGGAAGATTTGCTCTCACATATTGTATGATGTTTCAGGAGTAGGAGATGTCACTATCATGGTGCAAAGGGGCTACTCCTTGACCTTAGATGAACATGAATTAATTCCATTGTGGGAGGAATTTCCAAATTTCAGCAACATTATTGGAGGAGTCTTTGACAATAATTATGTCAAAGAATTGAGCTATGGGTTGGTAGGGGCCTATTTTCATAGGCCAACAACACTGTTCTTTTGGGGCATGGACTTAATCATGTAGCCATGCTTCAATTTAATTCCAGCACATGGTAAGAATGTTGTTTTTGCATCTATTGATTATGTAACACAATATTTGCATCTTCTTACCATTATCATACAGTGCATTGTTCCACAAGAGGGCAAGTTTATTGTTGAGCCCCATAGACAAGATTTTGCCAACTATTATGATGGAGAAAACCATCCTTTGTATAACCATGGGTGAGTGTTTGATTATTTCTTGTATGCTCAGTTGACTCATTCAACCATTTACTATTCACTAGTAGATGTGATGATTCACACAACTAGCCATTTGTCAAAACATCACTTGCCATGTTATTTTCTGAAGTTGCAGTGGTAGAGACCGCACTGTGTCCACTTGAGAAATTGTTTGTATCATGAGACATCATGTAAAACCTTCAGAAAAATTCTCATTTGGATACCCTATGATGATCATGTCCTATTCATCATGGATGAGATGCTTTGGGCTAGCTTGTTCTTCAAGGTTGGAGAGGAGATCCTTGGAGGATTGTTCTTCATTTTGCCACTTGAGGGCAATACTATTGCAGCCCAAGATCATCACATACTCTACACTTATCATGAGTGGAGAGAGGGACAGCGTGGGGTAGACTACCTTGTCTACCATGATCAAATTTTCAGCTCACCTACTTTGCATGAGCCAAAGGTGGAGGAAGACTTTCAGGAGTTGCCATGTTGGGAGGCAACTCATTTCATATGGATGATTGCTTGGGGATGGGAGATTTATATGGGGATGGTAGATCCAAATTCATTTTAGCCCTCATGCCTCAAGAAGGCCCTGTATTTCTATTCTTACGGTTGCTTGAGGACAAGCAACATTTGGGAGGGGAGGACTGTAATGTTCCCAAAATTAGGATGAAGCTAATTGGAACAATAATTTTGATTGTATCATCTAGGAGGTGAATAAATGGGTAAGGAGGCCCATGAGTAGAAATAAAATCCCTCATAGTATGAAAGGGATCATCAGAGTAGCTATATTTTGCACCCCCAAGTGTGAAAAGGGGCAAATGCATGAGGACAAGGTCAAGTTTGACCAAGTCAACAACGCTGCCATGGAGGGAGTGGATCACTTTGGAAGACATCATAGTGTGAAAGGGGAAGAGATCATTTGGTGGAGGAAACCCTAATGTGTGGGGGCCAAGGCAAGAAGGCTTTCATTTGTATAAAGGGAGGACAAGGCAACCATATTTGAATATGTTATTGAGTATAGAATTTGGTCTGCATTACTATTTGCTATCTCCAGTTGTTTAATTGAGATTGCTGTGCTGCTTAGCACAAGGGATTTCCTGTTTAGGAATCTTTCTCCCTTCTTGAGAGGCCTCCTGAGGGATTTTACTTCATTTCTCCACATCCAGGCTCAAGGCCAAGCCACCTCCTTCAACTACAACGTTATTCCTGTAGCATGAAACATTGTGTTGCAGGGGAGGGTTCCACAACACCACTTCTAGAGCTTATCTTTCAGAGGAGGGAGCTTCTATTCCTTTGGGAGGCCAGTGAGGAAGATCCAGGAGCTGATTGCACATCTTTGGCATCAGGCCCATCACTTCCCATCTCCTATAGTGCAGTCCATCTCCTTGACTGCGTTATTTCTGAGTATATTTGCAGTGGGGGTTTGCATTGCTAGTTTGGAGGGTGAAATATTCAGTGATGGGATCAACCTTTCAGCTGAAGGATCCTTTGGATGAGATTCATGTATCATATGCAACATTTTCAGTTATCTTCATCCATTTCCAATTCTTGAGTTGCAGCTGCGACCCTGCAACTCTGACATTTTGTATTTTTGCACATTTTAGCCAATCCTTCCAGGATTGCCTAGAAATTGCTTTTGGGAGTTTGTATCTTTGCTCCCCATGTTGTAGGAGTTGTATATTGATATATTTATGTATTGACATCATTTTGCAGCAGTTATTTCTCATAGAACGCACAGTCATAGCCTTGGGATTTCTTCATGTAGCAGTGTTCTTCATATTTCCATGTACATGTTTCTTGAGGCTTGTATTGCCTAGCTTGAGTGATTGTTTCCTCAAGGATTTGTATACCTTATGCTGCTATGACATAATATGATGGCTATTTGGATCTTTTGGCATTCAATGTGTTAATTTATCATTGCTACTCCATTGTTGTGTTTACATATTGCTGTAGCTCCAACTTTAGAATATCTTAAGATATTATTATTGTTGTAGATTTTCCCTATTTTGGGATATTACAGAATGGTTGCATTGGCTGTTTCATTTTACCTAACCAGAAGTTGGACAACTGATTAGAGTAAGTAGGTAGGATTTCAACTTATTTCAGTTTTCAGTTTTCAGCTAGTTTGAAATAATTCATTAATATTTGAAAGCCAAGGAAGAGGACCTAAAATATTTATGATGTAGTAGTTTGGTTTGAAAGTTGCACCACTTTTTAGTCTCATATCAGATTTCAGTTTGCAGAAAAAGGTGTAAATTCAGTTCAAGATTTTTCAGTCACAGCATATGCATGTTTGGGATTGGACCAATGGATCAAGCTACTAGTCGACGGTGTTCTTCCCATATTTGAAAAATAATATAAAAAATAAAAGAGGGTAAAAAGTCATAAGAGAATGATCAAAGGACTTAGAAAAAGATAGACCCCAAAAGAAAAAGAGATAAAAATAAAACCTGAAAGTGAGCAAGTCAAATTGCCACTACTATTTACTTTTATTGCAAGAATAACGATTATGTGCAGATTATCAATAAATTCCATAATCCATGATTAGTTAAACAATTTAATCTTAACTTTTCATGCTTTGAATTTCATGTTTTAGATAAAGAATAAAGATATGTCAAACAATATCAACTTGAAAAATCAGTAGATAAGATAAAGAATAAATGAGGAACTCAATAGTTTAATCTGAGCCCTCAGATGAAATAAGGTTAGACTTATATAGTTTTTATGATTTGAAAGAAAATTGATTTAGGGTTGCAAGCTTAAATGCACCCACGAAAATGAAGTAAAAAATGTTAGAAATAAAGATGGGTAGGTAGAAAGCAGTTGTGCAAGCATGTAATAAAGTATCATCGAGAAAAAATCACTAATTTTCCCTCCCCTACAATTATTCAGTATTCTAAACTATCAGTTAAAAAGGCTCAGAGCATTTCTCTAACTCCTGTTGGGACCGAACCCAAGGCTCGATGACTGATTGGTTAAAAATATTGAATTCCTACACAAAACCCACATTCATCAACATTTATCCTTTATTCATAATCATAATCCCTTTTTCCTAAGTAAAAACCCATTTTTACTTAGTAAAAATGAAACCCTAAATAACTAATTCCATTCCCTTTCAAAAATCATTCATAAACCCTCAAAATACATTTATCCTAAGTTAAAGTGTGAAGTAATACAAACAAAGACAAAGCTATGTTTATTTGCACTTTAAATTAGAGTTAAAACATGTATTTTATTCGTTGTATACATTATCCATTTATTTTCATATTAATTTATAATTTATTTATTAATTCCCTAAACTATTCCCTCCCGTATAGTATAAAATCCTTTATATGTAAAATAACCCTCAAACCCTCTATTTTACATTTAAACCAATGTTCAAATACCCCATGTGCGAAATATTAAATCTTGTCCTATCCCATTGGTTTAAAAGCATATCAATAAAACAAATATCCTACCCCCTATTGTTTTAAACAACTGTCAAACGTTGAAAAACTATATAATATTAAACCCGCTCATATGTATGATTGAAACATTGGTAAATGTTTAATTTTAACACATAAAGCTTACCCCGCTGCATATCATTTAAACCTAAGGTTTTAAACTTATTAAAACACTTATTTCTAAGGTTTAAAACCCATCCCCATCGTGTTAATATACCCGGGCCCCACTACCAAATCCTGATGCTACTTTCCCAATAAATCTGGGCCGTTTGCAATCGAACCCCAAGATCCGATGGTGGAAACTCCATATCGCAAATAAAATTGTGCAATATTCCCCATCTTGTTTCCACGCGAAATAGGTGGTATTGTAATTTCCTCTCTCCTCCACGTGGTCCATTCTCATTGGATCATGTTGGTTTAATCCAAAACCACTTACCATTGAAATGGCACACGATAACCATTTGTTGTTTAGACCCTTTGAGCCCGAAAACCACCATTTTTCATGACTTGAACTCCATTTATTGTAGGCCTAATTCAACCTAATTTACCCAATAAACCATGAAAATGCACTGTTATTCCTTTTTTCTGCGCGTATCAATTGTATCTGCCATACGGACTCAGAAAACAAGCATTTTTTACTGTTTTCATGCCCAGAACCTGCAAACTTCCACATGTAGCCATTCAAGATTGCTGAAAAGCTTTGAATTGCTCCAGAAACCATAAAGATACCAAAGAACCTGTTTAAAAGCCTCAGAGAAATCTTCAAAGACATATACCTACGTATAATAGGTATTCCTCAAAGAAATCGAGCCTGTTATTTATTTAAAAAGGATTTTAATAAAGAACAACTACATTCAGAGTTTAAATTCATCCAAAGAAGCATCTTAAAAGATCCAAAAAGCAGGGCAAACCTTGGAATTTTTTTTGAGAAATCCTATTCTATACTGCGCACAATTTTAAATGAAAAATTTGGGTTTATATAGTTTTTCTAAACTATTTAAAGCTCCAAATTGAACCCAGAAATCCTCTGAAGGTAGCCAAACCATCTGTACCTAATTCCAAAAGATTCCTGACCCTGTTATCCATTTAAAAACTCAAGAAACCACTGTTTCTTGTTTTCTAGTAAAGGTCTGTAAATCATGTTGAGAATCCAAAATTGAAAAGAAAAATCCAAGAGAAGATCATATTCTACCTGTTTTAAATCCAAGAACCTTTGCCAGAGTAAAAAAATACTTCTGCAAACTATTTAATCTTGCAGAAGTAACCATAAAGCGTAAAAACAAGAGTTCCTAAGATCTGAAGGGAAAAATTATGAGGAAACCCCTACTATGGCCAAAACTCCTTTCATTATATTCCTTGTTCCCTAAATTCATTATTGGCTTCCCTTCAGACCAGGGTTTTATTAACAAATTGTTTGATTTTTCATATTATTATCAAAATATGAAATGGGCCAACAGTTTCAATACTAGTTGACAAAATTGTTTGCCCCAAATTCTCAGATTTTAATACAAAAGATTCATTCAAAAAACAGTTTGTATACAAAGAAAGAATTAAATAAAAGTCAAAGAGAGATCAGAAAGTAATGAAATTGCACTGTGAATGGTAAAATTAAAGTAAGAATTCACAGTGATAGTGAAAACAGAATAGTCAAAGAGCAACAGAGTTAAAGTGTATCAGATGAAAGTCAGAGTGAAGGTTAAAACAAAGTTACAGAGTAGTCAAGGTAAAAATTATAAGTAAATACAGAGGCAGTAATGGTTAAACATAGATGAAAATAATTTCACCAACAATGAAATTTATCCGAAGTAAAAGAAAAATAGTTAAAAGAACAAAAAGGTTAAAAGATGAAAATAGAGCAAGAAGGGACATTTTTGTAGAAATTTCCTGTTTAAAGTCATAGTTTTGCAGAGAATATTGTGGACAATCCAAGATGAATTTTTAAAAACTGTAGGAGATTTATGTTCCTAAGATGTGAACCTACAAAAACCTATCTCACTTTATGCACAGGTATTACAAAATGAGAGATACATTCACATCTTCACAACCTATTTTTCAAACTGTGCAAAGTTCTGTTTTACATATATGTTTTTAGGGCCTATTGGGAATAACTGGAACTTAATTTTGGGAAAATGAGAGAGGTTTATCTTAGAAAAATATTTATCTACACAAATCTCTTTCACTTTTTACATATATATTTCAAATTGAGAAATAAAAATGTATCATTGGATCCCAAGTTTATAGAATTTCTGGAACAAAATACACAAAGGAAGGAGACAGTTAGTGACTTGGAAGCCTCATCGTCAACTAAGAGTTGATATCAATTCAAATTTCTCTTCTTTTGTCACCATAAATCCTTAACTATAGTGCCAAATATATTCATTAGTTTTGAGTGTCCTTTATTTAAGTTCTATTTATGTAAAATAGTTTGAGATATTTGTAAACCAATCTTGATATTTTTTCAAGATATTTTAGTTTAAGAATTTGTATAAATACTTCATCCTTTGAAGTATTATTGTGGAATAAATTGATGAAGATTTCTACAGTCATTTTGGTGGACTTGAAGGCTTTTTGTGTTCAAATTTCGAGTAGCAGACTGGATCAGATCAACTAGCATCATATTTCAGGATCCATGTCATGAGCTATTTGGAGTGAAATATTTTCTAAATTTGTCATTGCTATATTTCTTTGTTACATGCAATCCATTATGTGTTCTAAATTTGAATGAATGAATAGGAGGATTAATTCAGGATTTTTTAAAAGCACCCTATCTTAACTATTTTTCATTTCTATGTTTTCATCTGATTTCCAGTGTAGGGGAACCCTTAATTGCTCCCTCTCTCGTTTGACCTCTGCCTACTACTTCCATTTTCCAGATCAAAGAACCCTTAATTTCTCTTTATCCCGATCATACCATTTCACAAAAAAACTTTCCAAGATCTCCAAGGGTTATCTATATTGCCCTGAAAACATTTAACTTTTTGGCCTTGATCCTAGTTCTGTCTGCTTGACTTTTGACTCCTCAACCCAATGGACAAATAGATTTCCCAATATCCATCTCTTCCAGTGATTTTTTCCCACCAAACCAATCAAAACCAAAACCAATTGCACAATCATAACTAGCCTAACATTTTATAAAACAAACAAAGTTAAATATTTTAGAGAGAGCCTTCTCTGAACCCTAGGAAGGCTAGATCCTAGAGTTTGAAAGTTGGTATGTGGTTACCTCTAGTTTTCTCAACTAAAAACCCAAAAATCTCACAACTAGAGAATTACTGGAGTGATAACATAAGGTCAAGGTTTAGCTAGACTAATGGATGAATCAAATTGTAATGCCCTAGACATAAATTTTATTTCCTAAGTAGATGATCAGGAAGTGATGGCGACTCTAGAGATCAGTGCAGCCTTTTTAGACTCACCATGGTATGCATATATTATATTTGTATTAATAAACTTACAAGCTCCTCCTGGTTTATCAAGAACAAAAGCAAGATTTCTAAAGCTTAAGGCAGTAAGATTTTGTATTCTAGACAATGTATTTTTTTGGAGAGATCATAGTGGGATTTTATTAAATTGTTTGTTAAAAGAATAAGCTGACAAAATAATAGAAGAATTTCATGCAGGTGATTGTGGAGGACATATTTACTGGAAGAATACTGCAGACAAGATTCTGAGAGATGGTTTTTTCTGACCTACCTTGTTTGCTGATGTAAAAATATATGTGACCTCCTGTCATAAGTGCCAAATATTTGAGGGTAAGAAAAAGCTATCACCCTTGCCCTTAAAACCTATCTCTCCTGAAATGCCATTTCAACAATGGGGTCTTGACTTCGTTGGAGAAATTCAACCCCCATCATCAACCCAACATAAGTGGATTCTGACAGCCACTAACTATTTTACCAAGTGGATTGAAGCCATACCCTCTAGGCAAGCCACACCCTCTAGGCAAGCCACATATACCATCATTATCTCTTTCCTAGAAAGTAACATTCTTTCAAGATTTGGATGTCCCCAAAAGATAATTACTGTCAATGCAACATCATTCAAATCCAAGAAAACGATTAACTTTTGCCACAAATACCATATTACCCTAGGCCATTCTACTGCATATTACCCTCAAGGTAATGGTCTAGCTGAATCCTCAAACAAGAGCCTTGTAAACATCATGAAAAATTTACTTGAAGATAATAAAAAGACTTGGAATAAGAAGTTAGTCAATGCCTTATGGGCAGATAGACTTACTACCAAAAAATCCATTGGTACCTCCCCTTACCAACTTGTCTATGGAATGGATGCAGTTTTTCCATCCTCCCTAGGAGTACTAGTAATGAAGATTATCCAAGAGTTACAAGTTTAAACAAATGACATTCAAAGAAGGATTAATAAAACTATTCACTTGAAACAAACAAGGGAAGAAGTTTATATCAAATCTCAAGTCATCCAAGATAAGATCAAGAAATTTTTTGATAAAAAGAGTAAAGAAGACGATTTCTACATTGGAGATAAAGTGTTAAAATGGGATTCAAGAAGGGAAGACAAAGACAAACATGGAAAATTTGATTTTCTATGGAAAGGACCTTATGTCATTTATGGTTACAGAGGTAACAATGCTTTCTACCTAAAAGAAATAAATGGGTCAGAGATGTCAGAAGGAGCAGTGAATGGCAAAATGTTGAAGCACTACTACTCTCCTGAGTTAACAAATAGTTAGTTTTAAATTATTTTGATCATTGTACATATACATTGAAGATGTTTAGATTTGATTGGATGTTTTCCTAACAAAGTTGAAGCCTGGAGAGAAGTCCCTAAGCTTTGAGAGGTAAAATATCATAAGTATAAATAATTGCAGATATCAGAAGATATTTATAGGGTCATCATAGTCAAATTCCAAAGGCTACTGATCTTAAAGTTCTTGACATTTCACCAGGAAATGCCATCCCCAAGTGGAGCCACTGTTAGGGTCCTATAATAATAGGATTCATAATTTTTTAATTGAATATGATATTCTTGTAAATCTGAACATACCTTGCTTTCTGCAAGTTGTTTTCCCATATTTTGAAAAATGAAAAATAATAAAAAATAAAAGAGGGTAAAAGTCCTAAAAGAATGATCAAAGGACTTAAAAAAGATAGACCCCAAAAAGAAAAAGAGATGAAAAGAAGACCTGAAAGTGAGCAAGTCAAAATGCCACTACTATTTACTTTACTACAAGAATAATGATTATGTGCAGATTGTCAATAAATTCCATAATCCATGATTGGTTAAATAGTTTAATCTTAACTTTTCATGCTTTGAATTTCATGTGTTAGATAGAGAATAAAGATATGTCAAAAAATATAAACTTGATAAATTAGTAGCTAAGATAGAGAATAAAAGAGGAGCTCAACAGTTTAATCTGAGCCCTTGGATGAAATAAGGTTAGATTTAGATAGTTTTTATGCTTTGAAAGAAAATTGATTTAGGGTTGCAAGCTTAAATGCACCCATGAAAATGAAGTAAAAAATGTTAGAAATTAAGATGGGTAGGTAGAAAGCAGTTGTGAAAGCATGTAATAAAGCATCAATGGGAAAAAATCACTAATTTCCCCTCCCCTACAATTATTCAGTAGTCTAAAATATCAGTTAAAGAGGCTTAGAGCATTTCTCTGACTTCTGTTGGGACTAGACCCAAGGCTCAATGACTGATTGGTTAAAAAATATGGAATTCCCACACTAGACCCACATTCATCAACATTTAGTAAAAGTAAAACCCCAAGTAACTAATTTCATTTTCCTTTCAAAACGCTCAAAACCCATGAAATACATTTTAACCTAAGTTAAGAGTGTGAAAAAACAAAAGAAACAACAATGCTTTATTTTGTCTATCATTTTTCACTTTACTTAGATCTAAAACATGTATTTTTATACCCCCTACACTTCATCCTTTATTTCATATTAACTACTAACTATATATATTAATTCCCTAAGTTATACCCACCTGTATATTATTAACTCCCTTTTATTTTAAAAAATCTCACAACTAGAGAATTACTGGAGTGATAACAAGGACTTCGGGGTCATTATAGCCTTCTTCCTTGGCATGAGTGTCTCATATTTTGAGAACTGTTTTACTGGTTTATCCACCTCCTATTAAAAAAATGGCTCAACTATTCTATCTATTTGTATGGTGTATTTAGATTATTTGTTCATTGCTGCAGTTTTCAATTATTGTGTTTTTTTATTATTGCATTCTCCCTTTTGGGATATTACAACCACATCCTTTGTCTACAAGAGGAGGAATGCTGATTGAAAAGTAGGGTTATATGGGTTGGTTCTAGGGACAATAATAATAAATTCTTCCATAAGTTTGCTTCTCATAGAAGGAAGGTAAATTCCATTTTGTAATTGAGGGATGATCATGGTAACAACTTACAATCATGGGATAGACTACAAATAGGGGTTGTCCAATATTTTAGCGGGATGAATACTGCTAGGGATGATATGGAGGTGGATGCTCAATTAAAGTTTTTGGATTCATATCCTACTTTTTTCTCTCTTGAAGACTCTGATGTTTTAGAAAAGCATACTTGTAAGGAGTAAGTGGAATATGTTTTAAGATACTTCGCTAAGGACATAAGCCCAGGTCCTGAGGGTTGGACGATGGAGATTTTCCCTTATTTATTTGGCCTTATGGTGGAGGACCTGGTTAACATTGTGGAGGAGTATAGAGTTCAACAAGGGATTTCCGGATCCTTGAACTCCACTTTCATAGCCCTCATTCCTAAATATTTTAAACCTGCCACTTTTCAGGACTATAATTCTATTTCTTTGTGAAATCTTATATATAAGTTGATATCGAATATTATTCTCTAAGGCTTAGAGATAGACTTTTTGATTCAATCTCCTTGTAGTAGTTTGGTTCTCCCAAAGGGAGGCAAATACATGATGCCATTGCTATAGCACAAGAGTGTCTGAATATGACTAAACACAAAAACCTGAGAACTTTGATTCTTAAAATATATCTGAAAAAAACAAATGACTGCAGTGATTGGAGTTTTCTTCTTCTCGTTCTTAGAAAGCCTATACTTTCATATAATATGGTGCAGTGGATAATGGCCTATGTGAATATTGTTCAGATTGTTGTTCTTGTTAGCCAAATTATATATTATGGAGCAATGCAACACATAAAATATGCAGAAAATACAAGCACACAAAACACATAGAACCAGAGAGACACATATATACGTGGTTCACCTATTTTGGGCTACGTCCACCCCGAACAGCTAGTCCTTCCTTTCTATTATCCAGCAAAATGAAGAGACAAAACCTACAGCAGATCCGCTGTAATATCCTCTGTTCTCTCTCACAGTCTCGCTCTGAGAATACACATACAATCACAGCCGTAATACAATACCCGTTGCCTTCTAGGGAAAAAAACCCTAATCTAAACATAACTTCTACCATCAGATCATCCGCCTATGAACAACCCAGATTGACTAGAAATTACTATACTTTTACAAGGCAATTTTACATCTGTTTTTAGCTTCGGGGGTGCTGCTCTCGAAACCCCCCGCTAGGGGGGGGCTCCGAAAAGCGCTGTCGCCCCCCCTGGACCCCCCACGGTAGCAATTAATTACGGGCGGTGTTGCCGCCCCTTTTAAGGTACAGGGATCCAATGCTGTGATACAAAGTAAACCAGATAATCAGGCTCCACATCCAACAGTTCTTATTAATGGTGTTCCTTCCAAATTCTTCAATATGACTCGAGGATTGAGGCAAGGTTTTTCTCTTTCTCCCATTATATTCATCATTGTTATTGAGAGCTTTATTCATTTGATTATCAAAGAAAAATGTTCGGGTCAGATTGCTAGCATCATGGTCTCAAGACACCTTTCTATCACCCATCTATTTTTTGTCATCAATTTTTTGTTATTTGGGATGAGGGTTCTTATGGAATGGATATAGTATTTCAAGGTCATATAAAGTTTTAACAAGGCTACAGGTTTAATTCCCAACAAGGATAAATTTATTTTTATTGAATTTGGAGCGGATCATTTTTTTCTTCAGGAGATTTTGGATCTCTTCTCATTTTAGGTTACACATCTCTCTCGAGATTTTTCTATCTAGGTTTCTTCCTTAAACCAAATAGATACTTGGCTAAGGACTGACAATGGTTGGTAGAGAGGGTTGAACATAATATCTCAACTTGGGCAAATAAATGACTAAGAAATGGAGGCATATATACTTTGGTGAAGGCGGTGCTTCAGAGTATGCCAGTGTATTGACTACACTTAGATAAAATCCTTGTTTCTATTATTAACAAAATTACCAATAAAATGAAAAATATTACTCAAAATGAGAACTCTAGCGAAAAAACACCCAAAAAACATGAAAAGACAAACAAAAAGTGTTGATGTTGGAAAAACATGTTTTTTTTCATGGTAAATTTTCAATAATTTTTAAAAATAGAAGTAAAAGCCAATAAAAGGAATTTTTGTTTTGTGCAAAAAAACCCTGAAAATGAAAAAATATTGATGTTGGAATAGCATTTTGTTTTTTTGTCAGGGTAAATTTTCAACATTTTTTAATAATAATGTTAAAGATAAAATATCACAAATCTCAAAAACCTTAAAACTCCAATGAATTTCATGCATGATATTAAAGATAAAATATCATGTCTCTAAAAAGTCTTAAAATTCCAATGATTTTTAGGGATGACATTAAAGATAAAATATCATGTCTCTCAAAAACCTTAAAATTTCAACAATTTCCAGGCATGGCATTAAAGATGAAATATCGCGTCTATGAAAAACCTTAAAATTCCAACAATTTTCAGCCATTGTGTGAAATAAAAAATACTTATGACTGTTTTCAACCATAATAGTAAAGATAAAATATGATGACTTAGAAAAACCTTAAAATTTTGACAATTTTTCAACCATAAAATTAAAACCAAAGATCATTACTACAAAAAACCTTAAGTTTTCAACATATTTCAACCATTGCATTATGGAAAAAATTTATGACTACAAAACTTAAAAAATGAACACCTGAATGAAAGAGTTGTGATATGAAGAGTAATTTCCTTTTTAAATGCTAAAATTATAGTGATTTTAAAATATTAGCCTAAGACAACTTGACACATTGCAACAAAAATTTTAAAATCAACCATCAAATTGACATATAGTGTAGGCAAACTCGGCTCATTGTAATGAAAACTTAAAGATCAACTATGAAATTGATACATTGTGGGGCCAGACTTGATCCATTTTAACGAAAACTTTAAAATTAAATATCAAATTGACACATAATGAGATTGGGTTGCTAGTTGATGATCGACACAAACCCTACAAAATAAAATAAAATAAAACAAAATAATAAATAAATAAATAAAAATGAAAAACACAAAAGAAAACTAAAATTAAAACATTGAAAAAACAAAGACACACACACACACACACACAAAATTTAAAAAAATAATAAAAAGTAAATATAAACATATATTAAAACATAAAACATAAAAAAACATGACAAAAAAATTTATATAAAAAAGAAAAAAAATCAAACATAAAAAATGTTAAAAAAAACAAAATTAACTTACAAAAGATAAAAAATAAAAAAACAAAAAACGTATAAAAATAAATGAATAAATAAATAAAGAAAATATTTCCAAAAAACATAATTCAAGGTCAATTCCAAGAAGCACAACCGGTTGAGGATGGGCCTCATTAGCAAGGCGATCCATGATTAAACCTCACGAGGGGATGGTCGTTCCTTGTGCTAGGAGGAGGAGACATGCTAAAAAATCTAGTCAGCTTAGGGCTGGTGTGGCCCAGGCTGGGTGTGATCCTTAGGTGACTTTGACAGATTAGATGCCCCTGGGTCACGATTTATTAAGCCACAGGTCAAGCCTGGAGGATCACAGACAACTTGACAAAAAAAAAACATAATTCAAGAAAAAAAAGAAAAAAGAAAATAATTGGATAATTAAAAAATAAATAAATAATGATGATTATGATTAACATCCACTAAGACCAATGCGGTCTATCAGAACTCAAGAAAAGAAAAAGAATCTAATTGTGGTTCTTCAAAATCTTATTTTTGTGATAAAAAAAGAGAAAGAAGCGCTCCAAGATCGCTATAGTTGGGCTGGATTAATAAGTCAAGAATATTGGAGGAGTGGCATAAGTTAGTGAATTGAGAGAGGATGCGAGTAAGCGCCGGGAAGTTTAAAAGGAAGTGTTTTTCATCTTCTACCTTCTTAGTATCACAAATATAACATATTCTATCATCCCAGGGAGTCTTGGGAGTGGACCACCGAACATATTCACTTCGAAGCTCATGAGATTTAGTTCTTATCCTAGCGATGTTCAATTTTTTCTAGTGATAGTCAACACAAAGAGATAATTATAGTTATCAAAGGTGGGGTTGATCACGTCCTTATAGTATCTTAGCTTCCTTTTACCCTCTAGCTCTTTATCGTCCCACTTCTTGTCCTTAAAATTAGAGTTAATAATATCTTTGACCCTATCCTTGCTTCCCATGATGCTCTCCTCCTAAATACCCAATGGTTGAGCTAAGACTGGGCATCCTTATGCCACCTGTGCTTGAGGAAAAGGTGGGGGTTTTGACTAAAGTTAGAAGCAATTTTTGGGATCCTCTTGGAATCCATGTTTTTTTTTTTTTTTTTTTTTTTTGAATTTGATCGATTCTATTACGTAAATATGGTACAAGATGATGATAATCAAGAGAAGCTTTAAAACCAAAGAATCGAAATGATAAAACTATCAACCCTGGCCCTGGGAGAAGGAGAGAAACAAGCATGGAAAAACAAGAAATAACAAGAAAAAAGACCAAAAATCACCGTAGTGCGTAGGTCTCTACACGAAGTTTTTCCTTTATTTTTACTCGACTTTAACCCATCCATCCCGGGGTGAATGAGCTAAAATGGGGTGAATGAGCTAGAACAACTTGAAGACCGGAGTTCTCCGTAGGGGGGATCTCCTTATCAGAATCAGAAGAGGAGGTCACATGGGAGCGTTTCTGAGCGACGGCAGAATCGGGCGGATGCGAAGGAGCATCGGGGGGAGAGTCCATTGTCTGATTCTGATCCGATTCAGTATCATTTCCGTCCGATGTTGAGGAATCAGAGTCCTCAGCCGGAGGCGGAGAGAAAGGAGCCCATCGTTTCGATTTGGGCTTGGAGATGTGCACCTTTTTCTGATTTTCTAGGAGAGCTAGGCATGAGTTCTACAGATGCCCTGTTTGGTGACAATGACGGCATTGGAAGGACGTATTCTCATAATCCAGTGTCTGAGTCCACACAAAGTCGTTTATCTTGAGATTGATTTGGTCTGGAAGTCCCTTGCTTAAATCTAGTTCCACACATATTCTGGCATATGTATAGAGACCTTTGTTTTCCTGCCAATAATCTCCCATCAGAAAACTGCCCAAGGTGTCGCCGATCGCTTTATAGACTCTAATATGCCATAGATGGACTGGCAAGTTGGGAAGCCTGATCCAGACAGGTGTCCTGGTGATGACAGCAGTTGCTGGATCAAAATCTGGGAACCAAGGAGTTAAGAAGAGCCCAACTGTTCCCATGAACCAAGGGCCTTCTTCAATAGCCTTTTCATAATGCTTAATATTATCAAACAGAACTATGAAGTATCCCTTTGAACAGAAGCTGACTTTGCAATGGTGAGTCCAGTTAGCATGTATCCAATCATAGAGTTCCTTAGAGCGTGGCCACAGTCCATTGAATCTGCATATGATGGCTCTTTCAGCGAATTTTCGAAGATCATTTGCGATGTCTGAATGGGTTAACTCGACAGAGGGAACCTCCTCAAGCTTGTCAACCAAAAAAGGCTTTGGTTTAAGGGCTTCAGGGGATTTGGGGGCCTCAGAGTGAACCGCATCTTTGTATGAGAAGGAAGGAGCAGAAGATGATTGACCAACAGCACCTCCTCTCAAACGAAGAGTGAGCACTAAAGAGTCATTCTTATTAATGCCGTAAGCAGAGAGGGACAGAGTATCTTCAAGTTGTTTACCTCGGAAGAGAAGCCGCTGAAGGGCTGAGGGAATCCCCGTCCGGCGTTCCAGAATTAGTTTGAGAGTCTGCACCTGATCTGTGGAGCGAACCCAATGCAGAGAGGTCTTGCCTGAAGGATTTGAAACTTGGATCTAAAAGGAGGCAGAGTGTCTCCTAGAGGACTGCTGTATTGACACGGAGTTAGGATTTTTACCGTCTTCAATAATAAGTCTGCCTAGGAATTGTTGGGGAGGACATTTCTCCTGCGTGGGGAGACAGACGCTCCATCTCAGATCCGAAACTGAGGGTAGGGAGACAGAGCAGTAAAAAGGCGGCAAGCGCTTCCACTGCAAGCTCAACCCTGCTCTGTACCCTGCGTGAAGGTTAGACTCAGCGCGCCTGTCCAGATGTCTTGGATCTTGATACCAACCGCGTGAATCCATCTGCAGTGCCGCAGAGGGGCAGTATGGGCATCCGCAATGCAAAACATGCTGCCGTCGATCAGATGGAGGCGGAGGGAGCTTCTGGGCTGCAGGACAGTGAGAGAACTGAGCGAGCAATGCACAGAACTGGGCTTCCGATTCAGAGGTAAATGGCGTTGGGCTTCTAAGCATTTGCGGCGGGGGAGCTTCATAGGAGAGCGCGGCCGCCAGAGAGGAAAAGACCTGAACCCTAATCGCCATTCATTCTACGCTCGAATACCATTCCACATTAGTAATAGTATAGTTTTTCTCTTGGAATCCATGTTTTAAAGCTTCTTCTTATAAATTAGATATCTAAACATAGCCGTAATTTCAATGGGAGACATGGAAACTTCGATCAAGTTGATAGGATAGGGAGTATTTCCCTCTATATTAAGGTTGTAGGTTATGAATTTTTTTTGAATCATCTCAATATTTCTCCATGACTCTCTTGATATTATGCAACCCCAAACTTTAGATCTGTATAAGAACACATGGGTGACAAGATT
The DNA here is from genome assembly GCA_034641835.2 of Pinus albicaulis. Classification (NCBI taxonomy): domain Eukaryota; kingdom Viridiplantae; phylum Streptophyta; class Pinopsida; order Pinales; family Pinaceae; genus Pinus; species Pinus albicaulis. The sequence goes on along the minus strand of CM076575.1, from coordinate 501,082,992 downwards.
CTCAAAGAGGAACCTTTTTTTACTCCAAATGTAAAGATTGATTGACTTACAATTTTTTTCAAGCTCATAATAAGATTTCCAACCTAAAATAATCAATTTCTCAGTGCTATAATTCCACTTGAGCTGATGAGGAATGTCAATACCAAAATATTTGTAAGAAGAAACCTATTGTAGACAATGGTTATCATATAAAAAACTACCATGGGTGATCTTTTTTGATTTAATGATCATGAATTTAGTCTTGTTGGTATTAGTGGTCATGCACATCTTGGAGCATTAGACATGAAGACTCTTAAGTTGCTTGTCTAGGTCATCATGGATTTTTGTAAGAAGATCAATATCATCAGCATAAAGGAGAAGAGTAATGATTATACCATTAAGCTCAATGCCCTTGCCACCTGTAGTTTCCAGACACTCCTCTAGCTTATCGATGTAAATGAAAAAAAGGGTAGGGGATACGGGGCATCCTTGTTTAACCCCGATACCACATTTAATATCTTTAGACCACCCCTTATTGGTCTTAAGCTTGGTAATGACAGTCTCATAGAGGCATATCACAACAATCCTCAGTTCAGGAGGAGCCATGATCTCTTCAAGTCTCTCCCGGATCTTATCTAGAGGAACAATGTCAAAATATTTTCTAAAGTCCACAAAACAGTGGAATAGATCGACTTTACTATTGCAACATTCCTCTGCAATGATCATGAGAGTGACAAGATGGTTAATAGTCGAGTGATGTCTCTTGTAACTAGCTTTCCCTTTAGCTCTTTTACCATGGTTTTCAATCCAAAGGCTAAGATTATTTTCCAAAATGAGCCCATACATCTTAGCAAGGATGTGGCTAATCATAATGGTCCTATAGTTAGAGGGAACACTTTTGTCCCCATTTTAAATATAGCTACAATAAGGCTTTGTGTCCAAAATTTAGGGAAGGCATGTTGTGCATCCAAATTGAGAAACTTGTGGAGATGATAAATGAGGATAGATATTCCCAGTTTAAATATCCCAGCTTGATATGCTTCCCATTAGCGAGCTTATTAATCCCAGGCTCAATTTCTTCCATGGAAAATATATCTTCCTTAATATGAGTGTTTTAAATGGTGCCCATGGTTTCCAGAGAGTCATACAAATTCTTGAGATAGTTGTCCCAATTTTCTAGGGTGATAGAATGATTATCTTTAGTTTTACGAACAAGCACATTTCGCCAAAACTTTATAGGCGCAACTTTAGAAAGGTGGAGAAGATTCTCTATAATATCTCTTCTTCCTCTTGATGAGAGATTTGTACATACTAATATTCTGAAGCTTAATGATTTCATTAGGAGCATCTCTGATCTCTTTCCTAGAAATTTTACAGTGTTTTTCATACCAAGGATTGGAAGTTCTATTGTTCTGCTTATACGAAATCTCATTAGAGAAATTTCTAATGGTATTGGAAAGGATAATAGTAAAATGGTAATAAGTTTTATCAATGTTGTTATTATAAGTCAAGGAGTCTAAATCCCTTAAGAAAAGATCAAAATTACTTCGATCGAAGCAAATGTGTCTTTTGATTTCACTGGTTTCCTGCATGTGGGTGGTATGCATAACAAGGTTGAGGGATAAAAAAAAAGTTCTATGGTTAGAGTCAGGCTCGTACCCATTAAGTAACTCAAATTTTGTAATATGATTGAGGATATGGGTGTCAAAAATTACATAATCTGTTAGCACTCCACGATTTCTCTGAAGGCTAAAAAGGAGATTGACAAAGGTAACCACAGACCAGTTTGACCTAGTAGCTAGCCCTACCAGGCTGAGAGGGCTCTCTCAATGAGATCATAGCCAAGGATTGACTGTGACATGAAAGATATTAGGCTAGATATGATAGGCTCAGGTAGTTTTTGAGAAATTTAGGGTTTGATGCTAGATCAAAGATGAAACCAAGTAGCTAGGTCTAGGTATCAAAGGGTTACAACTGCAAAAATATAAAGGAGAAAGGTAGAAATGTATTTATGACGAATTTATGGTTTTGTAGGTATAGTGGAGAGTCTGAAAAGGTAGAGGGATTTAATGAGAATGTTTATTCATGAATTCATTAAACTGGAAGCATGAAACACAAAATGACATTTCCATATAAACAAAGCTAAATTAATAGAATTCTGGCTATAAACTGTAAGGAAAGCCACTGAAGATACAAGATATGAAAGAGGAGCTGTATATCATTCAATAAAGGCTATAATAGAGAATATACATGATCATAAACTCATTTCACATGAATTCCTAGATAATTGCTGCAACTACATCCTTTGATTTCTGAAAATGAAAGTGAAAGTACAAGCTACAATATCTACAATCCACTAATGTCCAACTAGTCAAATTACTATGAAAATGATATATATATATATATATATATATATATATATACCAAAACAACCTCTCCCCTCTCAAGGGTTGAATCCATCAGTTGTGGAGCTTATTACACAATATGCACAACAAAACCCTAATGTTTAGTGGAGGTCAACCAATTCACCTCATCATAGGAAACTAGATACATTTGAACAAAATTAAATTAACGAGCATGTATCTACCATATTTAACTATTTACCAGCTCAATTACACCTCATGACATCACAAAATCATCATCATTCATCAATTACATAGGTAAAAGTCAAAGTAGGTCAAATAGCTTGAGAAAGTTTCATTTCGGAGAAAGCGTGGTGAGATGAGGAAAATTGACTTTTGGAGGCCTTACAGGGGTCCAAATCCTGATATGAAAGATGATATGGAAATATCTATATGTTTTCTACATGATAGGATCATCAATCACTAAAAACAGTGTCTTATAGCCCTCCAAATATTCATTCTCCCAAGAGTACTCACAAAGCGTAGCGAAGCCTCCAAAAATAGGGCAGAAAGGTGATTTTTTGCATGTTTTTGGGAATTTTGACCCCCTAGAAGTGGCTGACATGGCTCAAACACTGACTATGTTGAGGTTTGCAACAATAAACAGTGAAATTGGCATCCAGAAACAACATCCTTGATCCTAGTGAAAATTAAGCACCTACACTTGTTGGGGCCCACACAAGCTATTTTTAGGTGGAGGTCTATTTATAGATGCATGAGAAAATTATATTTATAGAAGATTTCTATTTATATATGGTTGAGAAAATTCTATTTATAGATGATGTTCTATTTATAGATGCATGTCGACTATTATTAACCCTTAATGATAGTTGGACAATAAATATTAATCTATTCTCAATGAGCACTTCGAAATAGTTAATTGAAGTGGAAAACCAGTTAGATATAGGAAATTTGAGTTCAAAGGTTGGTTGGTGGGACATTAAAGTGGACTTGAGTTGTAATAGAGTGATTCTAGTTGTACAGAGTTGGATGTGTAGTTATGTGAGTTGTAAAGTAGCTTAACTCATTTGTGCTAGTCATAACTAAAGATACGCTAGTGAGAGATCAAGTGAATTAATTATTAATTAATTAAAAATCAATGGTCTCACATGAAACTAAATATTTACTACTGTTAACTACATGCATGTCAGATCCAGTGGAGACCCAGTTGAGATGTAGGTGAAAGGGACAATTTGACTATTAGTTGTGACAATAGTGGGTGCACACATGAAACCACACACACATTGGAGGTGCCTATGAGTATTACGTAGTCAAGGTAGGCTATAATGATTCATTTAGAGGTTCTTGACCATCAAGGATTGTGAAATGGAGGCAGGTTGTCTAGAGGCAGTAAATTGGCACATGAATTTGCCAATTTTTGTATGACAATGTGAGACGATTGTATATTGTACTTAGAGCTCTTGGAGTAGAGTTTTGTATGAGATTGTTTCATGATCCATGATATATACATAATATATAATAGTGGTGTTTTTAGATTTATTCTTTCCCGGTAAAAACATCTGTGTTATGTGTGATTGATCTTTCTTCTTGATATTGCAATTGGCGATCGTGTTTTGAATTCCGCAAAGATTTTTGTAGAAGTGATTCTGTATTTAAAAGTGGCATATAATTGTTAGATCAGGAGAATCCAGGCAATACATAATTGTATTAAAAGTTCTACATGGTATCAGAGCACATAAGATTTCAATTTTGAAGCAGGAGCTGAGTTTGTTGGTGGAAAGAATTCAAATCTGCTACAAGATTTTCTTGGTGCTACAGTTGAGTAAACATCGAAATGGCTTTCAATGGCTTGTGGCTAGAGTATGCACTCGAGGGAAGCTCGAACTACATTTCTTGGAAGGACAGGATGGAGTTGATTCTCGAAGATAATGGCTTGAAGGAATTCATTGACAAAGATGTTCGTAAGCCCACTTCGACAGATGCTGCAATACTTGATGCATGGCAAAAGAAAGTGGCAAGGGCGAGGAGGAATCTATTGGAAGGTGTACGAGACCACATTGTCTCAAGAATTCATGGGAAAGCCACACCATATGATATGTGGAAGGCTTTGGCGGATCTATTCCAAAGCAACATTGACCATAGGAAATTGGCACTGAAAGATAAACTCAGGAAGATCAAGATGGAAAATAACGACACTATTTTGGTATACTTAAAAAAGTTTGTCCAATGCAGGGATGAGCTTGGGAGTGTAGGAATAAGTGTTGTTGATGATGATTTGGTGAGTTTGGATCTCTTGGGACTTCCTAAGAGTTGGCACAATTATGAAGACTCTGTCAATGGATGGGAAAAACTGTCGGATTGGGAACGACCGTGGTCGGATCTAGTGCAGGAGTAGTTTAGGCGAAACACCAGAGATGAATCTTCATCAAAGCATGATGATGAAGAGGATTGTGCTTTGGATGCCAAGGCGAAGAAGGGGAAGGGGAAGAAATTCCATTCTAAATCTGAGGCCAATGAAGATGGAAAGGAGCACAACATGTCCAAAGTGAAGTGTTTTCACTGTCACGAGCATGGACATATTGCCACAAATTGTTCACAAAAGAAGAAGAAAAAGATGGCTCCTGGAACTGCAGCTGGTGAGGCTCTTGCCTCACAATTTGAGCTTGAATTCTCATTAATTGCATGCATTGTGTCAAGTGCATTGGGATTGGGGTGATACTTTGATAGTGGTGCTTTCTTTCACATGACGGGAGATAAGAAACTTTTCAGTGACTTGGAGGAGAAAGATCTCCAGATGCATATTCAGTTGGGTGATGATGGATGATATAGTGCAACTGGAATTGGTACCATTACCTTTCAGAGGATGTCAAGTAAAATATTTCATTTAAAATATGTAATGCATGTACCAGGTTTGAAGAAAAATTTAGTCTCAGTCGCAATGTTAGAGGATAGATGCTACGATGTTGTCTTTAGTGAAGGAAAAGTTTTCCTGCGACAAAAAGCAACAGGGAAAGACAAGAAGGTTGGGATTCAAGTTAAGAATCTCTGTAGACTTGATGTAGATGAGATTTCTATAGAGCTTCCTATTGTTGGGAAGTGTGAGAAATCCATGCAATTGACACTTGAGAGGGAGTTGGATTTGCATGCAGGTAAGAGTGAACCTCGGGAAGTGGAGCAGCCACAAGATGAGGATCATGGAGTAAAAGCAACCACTCATGCAGAGAAATTTCGTTCCAGATGGGTAGAGGGAGTGCATGCAGCTATACCGCCAGGTGAGAGGTGGGGCAACATGCATGAGTAATCCAAAGAATGAATTTTTGGGAAGGATTCATTGAGATGGTGTGGATCTCATGAATCGAACCTAGCTACGAGGAGCCCACAGTACAACAGTAGCATGATCAGTTGGATTGATGCAGTCAAATGTCGTGAGGACATGAAATCAAAGTGACAATGTCGGATACTGGAGTGTGGATCAGAGTTGACAAGTGCAGAGTGCATGGATGTCGAGGTCAACAACGTAGTGGATCCAAAATACATTTGCAGTTGGTACCAGTAGAAGTCAAAAGACTTTGATGACAGATGCACTATACTGATTCAATTTTTTGGAGGCTATTTAGTTTCAGAAGTGTTGCATGTACGAGAAACACTAGAGAAGTGTTGCATACAAAGGTTGCAGGGCACATGCAAGGGTTGCATGGCGCATGCATGGAGTTGCATGTCGCATGCAAAGACATTCCTTTCTTGTTGAGAGGGAGTGTTGAAGTTTGCAACAAGAAACAGTGAATTTGGCATACGGAAACAACATCCTTGATCCTAGTGAAAATTAAGCACCTACACTAGGTGGGGCCCACATAGGATATTTTTAGGTGGAGGTCTATTTATAGATGCATGAGCAAATTATATTTATAGATGATGTCTATTTATAGATGGTTGAGAAAAATATATTTATAGATGTGTGTGCGAGTTCTATTTATAGATCACATGTCTATTTATAGATGCATGTCGACTATTATTATCCCTTAATAATAGTTGGACAATAAATATTAATCTATTCTCAATGAGCACTTGGAAATAGTTGAATGAAGTGGCAAATCAGTTAGCTATAGGAAATTTGATTTCAAAGGTTGGTTGGTGGGACATGCAAGTGGACTTGAGTTGTAATAGAGTGATTCTAGTTGTAACAGAGTTGGATGTGTAGTTATGTGAGTTGTAAAGTGGTTTAACTCAGTTAAGTGAGTTAAACTCAGTTGTGCTAGTTGTAACTGAAGATACACTAGTGAGAGATCAAGTGAATTAATTATTAATTAATTCACAATCAATGGTCTCACATGCAACTGAATATTTACTACTATTAACTACATGCATGTCAGATCCAGTGGAGACCCAGTTGAGATGTAGGTGAAAGGAACATTTTGACTATTAGTTGTGACATTAGTGGGTGCACACAGGCAACGACACACACATTGGATGTGCCTATGAGTATTGCATAGTCAAGGAAGGATGGAATGATTCATTCAGAGGTTCTTGACCATCAGGGATTTTGCAATGGAGGTAGGATGTCTGGAGGCAGTAAATTAGCACATGAATTTGCCAATTTTTGTATGACAGTGTGAGATTATTGTATATTGTACTGAGAGCTCTTGGAGTATATTTTTGTATCAGATTGTTTAATGATCCATGATATATACATAATATATGATAGTGGGGCTTTTAGATTTATGCATTCCCAGTAAAAACATCTATGTTATGTGTGATTGATCTTTCTTCTTGATATTGCAATCGGCGATCATGTTTTAAATTCTGCAAAGATTTTTGTAGAAGCGATTCTGTATTTAATAGTGGCATATAATTGTTAGATCAGGAGAATCCAGGAAATGCATAATTGTATTAAAATTTCTGCAGAAAATGATTGATGTACTCATCAAGGGGGATCCAAAAATGCTGAGTTTTCCTCCAATGGACCCCCCAACAAAAGCGTAGCATGGCCCACGCTACGCTTTTTGGACCAAAACTTTGGAAAATTTATGGATTTTTATAAAAACTAGGCTTCCAATATGGAAAAATATATCTCTAACCATGAAACCTTTTGCAAAAATGAGAGCGGTTTTTGTTCTTTGGAATTTTTGGAACACAAACCGCTTCCCATTTTCAAAAATAATTTCCCATTTGGTTATAATAAAATTTTAAATTTGATCACTGAAAAACAAGAGAAAGCGCAACGTGCATGGAGAAAGCGTAGTGAGCTGGGCAAAAATGACTTGTGGAAGCCTTCCCTAGGTCAAAATAAATATCTAAGGGTACCATTGGAAATATTAGGATTTAATTTACACAATGGAGTCATCAATAACTTCAAAAACCTTCTCCAAACCCCTGAAAAACTGTCTTGAAGTCAAACTGTCCAGAAGTGCAAAAAACCTTCTGTGGCAATTGTATTTTTGGAAATTCTCCCAAATAATAATACCGATGTATAAAATGAAGGAGGTTTTTGTTATTTGGTCTATGATGGACAAAATATCTTTCAATTTTGGAAAATTCATCTCTATTTGGTCAGAAACACATTTTGAAGCAAAATTGTTCATGTGTGCACTGTAAACCCTTGGCAACCCATAACTTGGAAAGGTTAAGCTATGATTTCGACGAATTTGGCACTACTTGGAAAGTGTAGAGGACATAATATAATGTGTGTTTAGTGGTTAATATCTTGAAATTTGGCCTCCCTTGTTTTAAGGCCTCTTAGCTCCCTCCATATGTACTTTGCAAGGGGAAAACCCTAATAGTGAAAAATAGGGGAATGGAGAAATGGAGTAGGATGGAGGGGTTAGGAGAGGGAAATGGGGATGGGAAAAATTAGGTAAGCAGATAAGGGTGTTAGGAAGGTTTAGGAAGTGGAATGGAAGGGAATTAGGGTAGGAGTAGACCTAGGGAACTTTATTACAGTTCTAGGTCTAAGAGGCTTCCAAAAACACAACGTAGGGATAATGGTGTGGTGTAGGGTCTAGGGTTTGGATGTATAAGATTATGGAGTGAAAGTGAGGGGGCGTGAGGGCTTCAGGGAGTGTATGTGGATGTGGGGAAAGGGAAATGACTATGGGAAGGGTTTATTTGACTTACAAATTCAAAGAGGTAGGGTGGCCCACCTCATGATTTTCACTTTGTTTTTGGAAACTTGTAGCTTTGGAAATTTCTTATGAAACTTTATGAACGTGATGAAATAATTAATTTTTTGAAACATAAATTACATTTGAAACCAAATTTTAGTGAACAAATTTACTTATTACTACTTCTCATTTCCGGATTCTATGTATGGAATGACAGATTTTGGATGACTGAAACCCTAATGACCTAATGGAGACACTGAAATGAATGAAATCATGATGATGTTAACTGGAGTGATGGTTATGACCTTTCAATGATGGTACACTCAACTGAGTGATGACAAGGACCAACATGTGAAATTTTTGAAAGGAGTTGAAATAGCCATAGACACACTATCCAATGACCAAATTTTTACTTGAAGACCTAATGAAATGACAAAAATTTGACTTTGAGAAATTGATCACTGTTGACATGTTGAATAGACTGACACTAACATTGGATCTAGCTGGGGATGGTAGCTCCTTGGAGGTTTCAAGAACACTATAGACCAAGTAGCCTAACCATGGGAAAATCGAGTCAAAATAAAAAGGTGAGAGTAAATAATGAGAACTGACTCAATAATGAACTGACTTGACTAAAAAAAAACTTACTAAACTTATTGATGGCAACATATCACCGAGACTTGAGGGTTTCAAATCCTGATGACAACTACCTGCCTCCTGAAGACATATGTATAATCATGTGAAGTGATCCTCCCAGTGTAACCAATCCAACAGATGGCTAATTACTTGAATTCTTCTCTCATTTTCCTTGAGTAGGCAGGAAAAACAAAAGATAGGCAACTCTGAGTGTCCACTGAAAATTTCCGCATGATCCATAAATTCAAGAAAATACATCATCCCTGCTGATTGTAGCAAATCAATAAAAGGATCTTCATATGAAATGTTACCTTGTCTTGAGATCCAACAAAAACTCAAGAACACCCTTCATTTTGATCTGAAAGAATACTTGGTTGTTGATCCATAGGAAGGCATAGGGAAGTATGACCTTCTGCTATCTGAGCATTAGAGGTAAATTCCTCAAGTATGAGCAACTCTGACTCTATCTCTTGAACTTTGTCTATCTTAGGCTCATACTCCTCAAATTCATAGTCTAAATCATCCTTGAACAAAAAAATTTCTTCAATATTGTTAAATATGACAGCCTTATCTTCTTCATGAAAGACAACAATATCAGTTAGCTGATCTCCTTGCAGGAAATCATCATCACAAATTGGCTTACTCACAACAACTTCCTGTATAGTTTCATCAGTCTCATGACTATCATCATTTAAACCTAGACTTTTATTTTCAATAATGGAAGAAGTTTCACTCACACATTCTTGACTATGTGAACATTGTAAAAGCTGAAAATATACATTAGCTTGGGATGTAACATGAATTTTCAAGAGATGATATATTTCATCTTCAGAAAAAGGAGAAAACTGACTTTTATAGCAATTAAAATTGGCTTGGTGATTTTCATTTTCAGGATTGGGAATTGGCATTTCTCTTTCTTGTTCCTGATCTTTTTCATCCAAGGAGGAAGCTACTGATTCTTGTTGGGAAGAAAAATCATAAAGGGCTTCTATGATCTCATCATCTAGACACTCTTCATCCCCATACAAATTTTCAAGAAACTCAATGAAATTTCTAGAAAACTCACAACAACTATTAATCATTGACAAGAAAGAATTATAACTTTGATAATCTTGAAATAAAACTAAATGAAAGTCCTCTAGAGAATATAAACTGGAAGATGGTAGAATCTCATACCATGATCTCACTTTTTTCTCCAAGGTAGCCATGAACATCTTCATCAGAAAATCTTTAGGAAACTTAATCTTTAGTCTGTGAATATGAAAATGAAATTTGACCAAATGCAAACTAGCATCTTCTCCATCCTGACCTTTAAACTTTGGAAACCCTATTTTACAATCTATACAAGGAATCCGATTCAAAAAACCAGGAATATGAGATCGAATATTCATAGGAGCATACCTTTGAGCATTTGAATCTATCTTGAAAATAATGAGGTCACCAAGAATTTCTTCGAACTACCGGTTCTTGAAAAGTGGAGTTGCCATGAAAATTATGAACCTTTGGATTCTTTGCACTGGACTAATCAGGTGAAAGATGCAAAACCTTATTGTGCCTGATAACTATTCACCATCATCAATGTAGAAATTATATACAAGATGCATGTATATATCCAGATTCTCCTGATCTAACAATATTTATCTTCTTTCTAAATACAAAATCCTTCCACTGTTAATATTTTGCGGAAATTTAAACTCAATTGCAAACACATGAAGCAATAAAAACAATAGCAAATAACATAGTTGTTTAACGGGAAAGCCTGAAGCTAAAAACTCCAACTATCATATATTATGTATCATGGAGATCATGTAACAATATCATACAAAGCTTAGTACATCAAGCTCTCAGTACAATCAATCATCACACACTAATCAGAAGAAATATGCAAATCCATGCCTTGGTTCTTGCCTGATACTTTGCTATCCCTTCTTTTAATCCACTGCTTGCTGAAGAATACCCCTAAATGAATTCAGATCTACATAGTTGCCTTTGTGCAATCCTCATTAGCAACTCCAATGTGTGTGTGGTGCAATCAATGCATCACTATAGTCACAACAGATAGTCCATCTTGCCCTTTCACCTATCTCTCCACTGGGTCTCCACTGGAACTGACATGCACTGTAGTTAACTGTTGTATTGTTCAGTTAATTAATGAGTTATTATTTGTGAATTAATTAACTAATTAATTCACTCCACTCTCACTAGTGTATCATTCAGTTAGACTAGATACAACTAGCTCAACTGAGTTTAACTCCATTAACTGAGTTAAACTGAATAACAACTCCATGAACTACTCTTCCAACTATGTCATAACTTTTCCACTTCAGTTCTAACTGAGTCCTCCATGCATGAACCACCGGTAAACCAGGAATTGTGTGATTTCTGACCCTTGATTCCCAAATGAACTCTTTAGGGAGTAAGTGCTCAAGAATAAGTTGATGTTTATTATCGGATTATTATTAAGAGCTAATAATAATCGACACTTCTATTTTTAGATTGACGATCTATAAATAGACTTCGCCCAATATTCTAAAAATAGAATTTCATCTATTTTTCCAACTTGATCAACCATCCACAAATAGCATCTTGCAACTTCTGAAATATGATCACCATGTCTAAAAATAGACTTACACCTAAAAATAGCCTGCGGGCCCACTTAGTGAAGGTGACTGATTTTCACTAAGTTCATCATCTTGCTGAATCTCAACACTCCCTCTCAACAAGATAGGGATTATCCTTCACTCTGATCCTGCCTCTATGGTATTCGAATTTTCTCCTGGTGAGCGCCTTCGTCAGAATATCTGCATCCTGATCTTCCGTAGGAATGTACTGAAGCAACATGATCTTTCACTGCACAAAATCTCTGATATGATGATGCCAGATATCAATGTGTTTAGATCTATCATAAAACACAGGATTAATTGAGATTTTAATGTAACTCTGATTATCACAATGTATCACTGTAGGATCTAAATGTGAACCGAACAAACCGACGAGGATCTTCCTCATCCAGATAGTCTCACATGCAGCTTGACTTGCTGCCATGTATCTGCTTCCGCTAAACTGAGTTCCATAGATATTTGTTTCCTACTGTACCAAGAAACTACTGTAGATTCGATACTGAAAATCCCTCTTGATGTGCTCTTTCTGTCTGTTGGGCTGCCTGCCCAATCTACATCCGTGAAGCCATGCAACTTCACCTCATCTACCTGTCTGTACCATAAGCCATATTCATATGTGCCCCTGAGATACCTCAGGACATGCTTGCCTGCCTTCCAAAAGAGTTTGTTAGGCTTAACCATCGCTTATGAAAGCTAGTTCACCGCATAGAATATGTCCGGTCTTGTATTAACTAAATACATGAGCAAACCCACCAACTGTTGATAAACAGTGGCATCCACTACCTCTGCCAATATAGCATCCTCTTTCCTCCAATTTCCTGGAAGAGGAGTGTCGATAGGCTTGCATCCTTGCATGTGAAACTTCTCCAGTATCTCCCAGGCATACTTGCCTTGAGACACAAATGGTTCACCTTCTCGCTACCATATTTCCAATCCAAGGAAATAATGAAGGAGGCCAAAATCCTTCATCTAAAAATCCTTTGCAAGATTTGCCTTGCATGAGTGTATCAACTGCTCATCACCCGTTAGTATTAAATCATCAAAATAAATAACAATTATTAAAAGCTTACCCTCCACCACAATTTGGCATAGGTTTGCATCCGCCTCACTCTTGGTGAAGCCAAGTCCAGTGAAATAGCTGTCGATACGTGTGTACCAAGCACGAGGTGCTTGCTTCAGCCCATACAACGCTCTTTTGAGTTTGCACACATGCGACTCACTGCTGAAGATCTCAAATCCTTCAGGCTGCTCAATTTAAACCTCTTCCTCAATGATCCCTTTAAGGAACACAATATTCACATCCATCTAATGAATGTGCCAACCCATCTGCATTGAGAGAGCAAGGATGGTCCTTATGGAAGAGTACCGTGCGACAGGTGCAAAGGTTTATTCATAATCAATCCCCTCGATCTGTGAGAAGCCCCGAGCAAAAAATATTTCCTTATACTTCTCGACACTCCCATTAGTAGCTTGCTTTACCTTGTAGATCCATCTTGATCCTACAACTGATTTACCCACTGGCCTTGGAATAATCTCCCAAGCACTGTTTCTGAAAATGGAGTCATACTCCTCCACCATGGCATCTACCCATGTGGGCTCCTGCATTGCTTCTTAAAAAGAAGATGGCTTTGTCATGATACACTTGCTCATAAGAGGCATGTATCCAATAAATTAGTCACGTGACTGTCTCTGTCTGCACTGTGATGTAGGGACTCCTACATTCTCTGCCGCATCAAGCTCCAGTCTCTCAACTTCTATGGTACGCTTTCTGCCTTGTCTGATGTTTGGCTCTACATGAGTGGACTCCTCCACTCCATGAATCTCCTCCAGTGGCTGATCCACATCTAGAGGCTCATCTTTGGGAATAAGAAGTTCCTCCTCTGCATGCAAGTGAAGCTCCCTCTCAAGCGACAACTTCATGGCTTTCACCTAATTGAATTTTATATCTCGTCACACCACAGTAATCCGACTGTCTGGAAAATACACACGATAATTATGGGGTGTTTCTATGTACCCCACAAATATCCCAACTACTGCAGTCGGCTCCAGCTTCTTCCTGGTGTCCTTTGTCACATGAATGTAAACAAATGAGCCAAAAATATTCAAATGAGAAATATCAGGCTTCTTACCAGTAAAAGCTTCTTTAGGTGTACTCATGCCAAGTACTCTATGAGGACAATGGTTTTACACATAAACCATAGTGTTTCATGCTTCCGCCCACAAGTGCATTGGTAGGCCCTGGTCATGTAGCATCGCTCATGCAACCCCCACGATCGTTCTGTTCTTCCTCTCCGCGACCCCATTCTGCCATGGGTTATGAGGCGCTATGATTTCTCTTCGAATTCCTTCTTTGCTACAGAAGTCTTTGAATTCGCCTGAGATATATTCACCACCATTATCGCTCTGTGGAGCTGTCACTTGCTTCCCTGAATCCTTCTCCACCAATGCTTTAAACTCACAGAAATTTGAGAATGTTTCGCTCTTCTTCTGCATGAAGAAGATCCAACATCTACGAGAATAGTCATCAACAAATATAACATAATACCTGTGTTTTGCTATTGAAGCAACCGAGAAAGGTCCACACATGTCTGTGTGAATTCTCTCAAGGATCACCGAAGCAAGGTTCTCCTTCTCATGAAAGGTGGTCTTCACAAACTTACCCATAGTACATCCCTTGCACTGATCTGACTATGCAAGAGTACCCTTGGGAAGTCCAGTAGAAATCTACTGCAAAATATTCAAAGCGCCATGGTGAAGATGGCCCAATCTCCTATGCCATAATTCTCCCTCATCCCGGCTCACCACTTCTTCTACTTTGCCCATCATTGTAGCACAACCATCTACCTCCATCTTGTAGAGATTCTTAACTTGATTCCCTATCCTCTTGGTTTGACCCGTTGTTTTATGTCGCAGGAAAGCTTTTCCATCGCTAAAAACAATGTCATAACCTTTGTCTTCCAACATTGCGACCGAGACCAAGTTCTTCTTCAAACCTGGAACATGCATAACATATTTCAACAGAAATGGATTACCTGACTCCCTCTCAAAGGTAATGGTCCCAATGCCGGTCACACTGTATCGACCATCGTCGCCCATCTCTATATGCATTTGAAGGTCCTTCTCCTCCAAGGCACTAAACAACCCCTTGTCTCCCGTGATATGGAAAGACACACCACTATAAAGATACCACATCGATCCCATTGAGCTTGAAACCAAGCATGCGATCAAAGAGAAATCAAGTTCAAATTGCTAGGCTAAGGCCTCTCCGGATGCAGCACCAGAAGCCTTCTTGTTCTTCTTCTTTTGTGGGCAATTAGTGGCAAAATGCCCATGTTTGTGACAGTGAAAACACTTCACCTTGGAAAAATCTTGCTTCTTGCCTTTAGCTTCGGATTTTGGAGGGAATTTATTCCCCTTCCCTTTCCTTACTTTGGTAGCCAAAGCGCAATTCTCTTCATCATCATTCTTCGATGAAGAGCCATCCCTAGTACTTCACCTTATCTCCTCCTGCACAAGATCCGACCAAAGTTGCTCCCATCCCAGCAGTTTCTCCCGTCAATTGACAAAGTATTTGTAGCTATGCCAACTCTTCAGAAGCCCAAGGAGAGCCAAGCTCACCAATTCTTCATCATCAACAGTAATCCCCACACTTCCCAGTTCATCCCTATAGTGGACAAACTTCGTGAGATATTTTGGAATACTGTCGCCCTTCTCCATTTTTATTTTTCTGAGCTTATCTTTCAGCACCAACTTCCTCTGGTCGCTGCTACTTTGGAAAAAATCTGTCAAAGCCTTCCAAATTGTAAATGGAGTGGCTTTCCCATGAAGGTTGGACACAATATGGTCCTTCACACCTTCCAAAAAAATTCTTCTTGTCTTTTCTACCTTCTTTTTCCATGCGTCAAGTAATGCAGCATCGGTAGATCCCGACATAGGAACATCGCTATCGATGAATTCCTTCAGTCCATTATCTTCCAGCACCGCCTCCATCCTATCCTTCTAGGCTATGTAATTCGAGCTGCCATCAAGGGCATACTCCAATCGCAACCCATTGAAAGACATTTCAAGGTATACTCAATTGTCGCACCAAGAATTTTCTGCAGCAAATTCGAATTGTCCACCAGCACAAACTCAGCAATTCTTCACAATTGCAATCTTCAAGAATTAACACTGCTCTGATACCATGTAGAAATTATATACAATATGAATGTATATATCTATATTCTCCTGATCTAAAAACATTTATCTTCTTGCTAAATACAGAATCCTTCCACTGTTAATCTTTTGCGGAAATTTAAACTCAATTGCAAACACTTGAAGCAATAAAAACAATCGCACATAACAAAGTTTTTTAATGGGAAAGCCTAAAGGTAAAAACCCAACTATCATATAGTATGTATCATGGAGATCATGTAACAACCTCATACAAAGCTTAGTACATCAAGTTCTCAGTACAATCAATCGTCACACACTAATTAGAAGAAATCTGCAAATCCATGCACTGATTTCTCGCCACCTGATAGCCTGCCTCCATTGCGCAATCCCTGCTGAAGAAGACCCCTAAATGAATTCGAATCTACCTTTCTTTCACTGCGAAATCCTCATTGGAAACTCCAATGTGTGTGTGGTGCAATCAATGCATCACTATAGTCACAACGGATAGTCCATATTGCCCTTTCACCTATCTCTCCACTGGGTCTCCACTAGAACTGACATACACTGTAGTTAACTGCTGTATTTGTTCAATTGATTAATGAGTTATTATTTGTGAATTAATTAACTAATTAATTCACTCCACTCTCACTAGTGTATCATTCAGTTAGACTAGATACAACTAGCTCAACTGAGTTTAACTCCATTAATTGAGTTAAATTGAATAACAACTCCATGAACTACTCTTCCAACTCTGTCATAACTTTTCCACTTCAGTTCTAACTGAGTCCTCCATGCATGAACCACTAGTAAACCCTAGGAATTGCGTAATTCCTTCAGCCCACTGATTTTCCAAATTTGCATACTGAAATTAAGTGCTCCAAGAGAATAAGTTGATATTTAGAGTCTGATTATTATTAAGAGTAATAATAATCGACACTTCTATTTTTAGATCGACGATCTATAAATAGACTTTGCCCAATATTCTAAAAATAGAATTTCATCTATTTTTCCAACTTGACCAACCATCCACAAATAGCATCCTGCAACTTCTGAAATATGATCACCATCCCTAAAAATAGACATAGTCTAAAAATAGACTTACACCTAAAAATAGCCTACGGGCCCACTTAGTGAAGGTGACTGATTTTCACTAAGCTCATCATCTTGTTGAATCTCAACAATCAATCAAATCTGATCCTCGTCATTCTTTCCCAGGGAAGATTTGTCACTTCGTTCCCTGGCAATGGCGCTAGAATGTTATCACTCCCTCCACCAGTTCTCTGAAGGCTGAAAAGGAGACTGACAAAGGTAACCACATACCAGTTTGAACTAGTAGCTAGCCCTACCAGGATGAGAGGGCTCTCTCAATGAGATAAAAGCCAAGGATTGACTATGACATGAAAGATATTAGGCTAGATATGATAGGCTCAGGTAGGTTTTGATGTTGGATCTTGGATGAAACCAAGTAGCAAGTTCTAGGTATCAAAGGGTTACAACTGCAAAAATATAAAGGAGCAAGGTAGAAATGAATTTATGATGGATTTAGGGTTTTGTAGATATAATGGAGAGTCTAAATAGGTAGAGGGATTTAATGGTCATGTTCATTCATAATTTCATTAAATTGGAAGCATGAAACACAAAATGACATTTCCATATAAACAGAGCTAAATTAATATAATTTTGCTTATGAATTGTAAGGAAAGTCACTGGAGATAAAAGATATGAA
Source organism: Pinus albicaulis (assembly GCA_034641835.2). Classification (NCBI taxonomy): domain Eukaryota; kingdom Viridiplantae; phylum Streptophyta; class Pinopsida; order Pinales; family Pinaceae; genus Pinus; species Pinus albicaulis. The sequence continues at coordinate 501,065,414 of CM076575.1, read as the reverse complement.
ATAGGAGCTATATATGATTCAATAAAGACTATAACAGAGAAGATACATGATCATAAAATGTCTGCACATGAATTCCTAGATAATAGCTACAACTGCACCCTTTGATTTCAGAAAATGAAAGTGAAAGTACAAGCTACAATAGTTACAATCCACTGATGTCCAACCAGTCAAATGACTTTGAAAATGATATATATAGACCAAACAACCTCTCCCCTCTCTCAGGGGTCGAATCCATCAGTTGTGGAGCTGATTACATGATATGCTCAACAAAACCTTAATGTCTAGTTAAGGTCAACCAATTCACCTCATCATAGGAAACTAGAGACATTTGACCCAAATTACATTAACAAGCATGTATCTACCGTATTTCACTATTTACTAGCTCAATTACACCTCATGACATCACAAAATCTTCATCATTCATCAATTACATAGGTAAAAATTCAAACTAGGTCAAGTAGACTATGAAAATTGCCTTATGGAGAAAGCGTAGTGAGTTGAGGAAAATACTTTTGGAGGTCTTCCATGTGTCCAAATCCTGATATGAAAGATGCTATGGAAAGATATGGATGTATGCTACATTATAGGCTCATCAAGTACTAAAAAAGGTGGCTTACATCCCTCCAATTATTCATTCTTCCAAGAGTACTCAGAAAGCGTAGCGAAGCCTCCAAAAGCAAGGCATAAAGGTGATTTTTGCATTTTTTTGGGAATTTTGACCCCCCAGAAGTGGCTGACATGGCTCAAAAACTGACTAGGATTGATGTAATAATTAAGAGGAATCCAAAAATGTTGGGTTTTCCTCCAGTGGAACCCCCCAACAAAAGCGTAGTGTGGCCCACACTGCGCTTTTTGGACCAAAACTATGAAAAATTTATGGGTTTTTTGCAACAATAGGCCTCCAAGATGGAGAAATATCTCTCTAACCATGAAAATTTTTCCAAAACGGAAAGAGGTTTTTTTTCTTTGGCATGTTGTGAACAAAAAAATCCTCCATGGTTCAAAAATACTTTCCCATTTCGTCAGAATCAGAGTTTAAAGTTGATCACTCAAAAACTGGAGAAAGCACAACGCACCTGGAGAAAGCGTAGCAAGCTGGGGAAAAATGACTGTTGGAGGCCTTCCCCAGGTCCAAATAAATATATGAAGGTACCATTGGGAATATTAGGATTTCTTATACACAATTGAGTCATCAAACACTACAAACACCTTCTCCAAACCCCTGAAAAACTATCTTGAAGTCAAGCTTTCCAGAAGTGGATAAAACCTCCTGTGGCAATTGTATTTTTGGCATTTCTCCCAAATAATAATCTCTGTGTATAAATGAAAGGAGGTTTTTGTTCCTTGGTCTATTTTGGACAAAAATGTCTTTCACATTTATATAATTCATCTCTATTTGTTTAGAAACACATTTTGAAGCAAAACTGTTCATGTGTGCACTGTAAACCCTTTGCAACCCATAACTTGGAAAGGTGAAGCTATGATTTCTTGGAATTTTGCACTACTTTGGAAGTGGAGAGGGAATAATATCATGTGTTTTGAGTGGTTAATATCTTTAAATTTGGCCTCCCTTGTTGTAAGGCCTCTTATCTCACTCCATATGTACTTTGCAAGGGGAAAACCCTAATAATGAAAAACAGTGGAATGGACAAATGGAGTAGGATATAGGGGTTAGGAGAGGTAAATAGGGATGGAAAAAATTAGGGAAGCAGGGAAGGGTGTTAGGAAGGTTTAGGAAGTGGAATGGAAGGGAATTATTGTAGGAGTAGACCTAGTGAATTTAATTACAGGTCTAGGTCTAGGAGGCTTCCAAAAACGCAGTGTAGGGATAATGGTGTGGTGTAGGGTCTAGGGTTTCGATGTAGAAGCTTAGGGAGTGAAAGTGACGGGGTGTGAGGGCTCTAGGGAGTGTATGTGGATGTGGGGAAAGGGAAAATGACTATGGGAAGGGTTTATTTGACTTACAAATTCAAAGAGGTAGGGTGGCCCACCTCAATATTTTCACTTTACTTTTGGAACCTTCTAGCTTTGGAACTTTCTTATGAAGCTTTAGGAACATGATGAAATTATTACATTTTTGAAAGATAAATTACATTTGAAACCAAATTTTATTGAAAAAAATTACCTATTACCTCTCCTCATTGCTGGATTTCATGTATGGAATGACAAATTTGGATGACTGAAACCCTAATGACATAATGGAGACGCTGAAATGAATGAAATCATGATGATGTTAACTAGAGTGATGATGATGACATTTCAATGATGGTAAAATCAACTGAGTGATGACAAGGACTAGCATGAAATTTTTTTGAAAGGAGTGGAAGTAGCCCTAGACACACTATCCAATGACCAAATTTTTACTTTAATACCTACTGAAATGACAAAAAAATGACTTTGAGAACCTAACAAGACATAATAAGAGCCCATTTGGTCACTGCTGACAGGCTGAATAGATTAACACTAACATAATCCATGACACTGCTACCCATCTCATGGTAATAGGTCATTTGACTGGAGAGAGGCCACTTCTTAATACCATTAAAAATGACTAGGTCTTAGGAACTACAAAGTTTGAGGAGCTCAGTGCCGAATAATTTCTCAGTAATGTCATCTAAGTTTCTCATGAATCTATAAGATAAGTTACTATCTTCATCAAGCCACAAGTGGTTGGGGTTAGATTTGTTACTTAACATAACAACTTGGTTAGTAGCAGTTCTAGCATTAAATTCCCCAAGCAAAAGGATATTACTTTCATTCCTTAGGTTGTATATGTCATTTTCTAGGGTATTGAAAGGACAATTCTTATCCAAGTTGTTTTTCTTATAGGATGTAGAGTTGTTGGCTTGAGGGGTCCTTACCCAGGTTCAGAGTTTACGGATAAACTAACAAACCCTCCAACTACTGGCCCTTTCGACATTGATCTGCTTGCCCAGACCAAAGTCTCACCCGAAGCAGTATGGGGGGGGTGATGGAACTAGGTTTCAGCACCCTGAAGGAGAAATTAATGAGGTGGTCCTCAGCAAAATCCAATGTGAAATTATATAGATGTGTGCAACAATATATAATAGACTTAAAGAGAATGCTCAGTCATTAATAGAATAACATAAAATTGCTATTCACCTCAGCGTAGATAAAAAAAATAGGAATTGATCCAGATCTTAACTAATGTAAACACTTAACAGATCTATTAAAAATTAATAATCATGCATAATAAGATCAGATATCCTTGTGCAATCATTAATAAGTAAACAAACAATGCAATCTTAACATATCATAACAGTAAAAAATTCAAATGCATAACACAATAAACTTTTCCAAAAATGTCCATTCTATTATCTTTAAGATCTATTAATCAATACATCATCCATCCTTAAAAAACCCCTCACAAACCCATACAAAACCCTTTTGCGTACACAGCCAGGCTAGGTCTCCGCTCACATTACTAGCAGGAGCCTTTCAACCCAACCAAATAATCCTTACAGATGCATAAACTTATCAGAACATCAATAACTCATAACCGTTATATCACTACTTAGCTTAAACATAGTGTATCTATTTATATACTCCTAGCGTGTAGATAATATGGTCTCAAACCATGGTTTGAGGTCCACAATTTACATTCAAGGCCATTTACATCAAAATTGGGGACTTTGACCCACCCCAAAGCCCCTTGACTCTATTTTCACAATGCGCACATACAAAATCATACAAAAATGTCTTCGAAACTTGTGCCTCAGGGGACCCCGCTCCAACAAGCCCCCAACACAAACATGTGAGTTTTCCTGAGTCACTGAGGCGTTGATACCTTAGTCTTGGCCTGAAGCGTCTTGACAGAAGTTTGGAGAGGGAGCACTAATTTTAGACTTTGCGTTGTTGCTCTCTACTCTTGCTGGACCATATTTTCAGTAGTAGGCCCTTCAGTGGCCATCTCTACGCTGCGCTGAGTCTACTGAATGATCTTCAAAGTGTTGTCCAGTGTTTGTGATAATTGCAGCGCTTTGTCTGCCCATGGTTGCAGTGATCCTTTAGTACATGTTCCTTCTGGCACAGGTCTGCAATCTCTGTCTGAATTTTTATGCCCACTTGCATATGAGCAAGGCACGGTGTGAGGACCAATGTAGGTGCCACTGTCTAGATTTCTTCGAATTTCTACTCTTTTTGGTTGAGGGTGTCGTGAAACTATTACACCACCGGATCATTTTGGACAGAGGCCCAAATATCCATAGCCTCGTTCAATAAATTGTCACACTAGGTGACTGCAGCAACAAAGTTGTCCTTTTCCTGTTTTACTTTCGCAGCTCTTTGTGCGCGAACCTATGGCGGTGTATTCGGCTGCAATTTGGCCTGGAGGTCTGCAATCTGCTGCTCATACTCCGTACAAATATTTTGTACCTCCGCGCGTGCTGCTTTCACTACAATAGCCAATCCGTATAACTTTTCATTTGGCGCAACTGTGGCTAGGATAGCTGGAATGTCGTGACAAACTTGGTTGATTTTAGTCTCCAACACAACGCGCTGGGCCTCTTTTCTCTGCACGTGGCTTCTGCTTGTTGCTGCTGTTGGTGTGCTTGCGTGACCTACTGTTGTGCATCCCTTGTATTTGTTTGTGCAGTTGCTTCTCTATATTGAAGCTCATCTGCTATCATTGAATGAAGAAGATGTGATTTACCTCCAAGCAACACCGAAAGATTAACATGCACATATTTTGTACCAGTGAATTGGACACTTTGGTTAGCATCCATCTGAATTGCAGGCATGGGGATGTGGACAAATCGTGCATCCCCTGATGTTGGTAGAGCAACATCCAATGGTTCATCTTGCCTGAATCACGCTATCTTTAAACTGGGTCGCTTTAAATTTTAACTCCTGCAACCTGACTTGTACAATCTCCAGCGCATATTTGTACTGCAATTGCAAATCTTTCTAATGATCTTCAGTCGCAGATGTGACTATGTTTGCAATTTCATTGAGGTCGTCCTCTGTTAGCGTTAGGACCTCTTGCCCTGCCTTCTTGGATCCCTTCCGCCTTGGGATTTTTGCAAGCATATCCCCTTCCATTGGGACATTCTCCGAGATCAGGGGTACTTCGATACTCATGCACACCTTATCCAAGTCCTTAGGTGCCTTTACAGTGGGTTTTCGCAGTGCAATGTAGCTTGGCAGCTGCGAGAATGGGACTACTTCAACGACCTCTTTCGTCTTCTTCATAAATTGTCTCTGGAACTTCTGCCATGGGAATTTTATTTTTTTCTCCCGTTGAATGGCACGGTCTGGGGGTATTTTCTCTGGGAGATCTTCACATTCTAGAGAATTTCCCCTTCTTCGTTTTGGATGGCGCAGGTGCTTCCACAATAGGCACTTCCGGCACAGCAGGGTCATCACCCGGTCTTGTGGCTGTCATCTTGCCCTGAATTACATACCCTAGCCCTGCTCGATGCAATGCATCCTCAAATCCCGGATACAAACTAGACATAGACCCAATAAATGCAATGGCAAACACAGAGCTCAAAGCATAAAAATCACTTAGAGCGAAAAGGGAACTATTGCGACCCCATAGGTCACATTTACACTTGTGTTGCATCTTCAACGCCTCCTTGTGCATTAATGAGGCTCCATTACTGAAAAACAGTCACAAATCCGGAAAAATACCTTCATTAAATGCATCCTAAACGCTCCTAAAAATGGTAATAAATCTGTCTTATCCAGTTTTACTATTCCAACGGCTAGTTTTTGATACGTCTGCGCGCCAGTCAACCTCCTCGCGCAGATACCGCACACACGTCACACTTTACTGCGTATTTTCCATCTCATCTGCGCAGGTTTGATACACCGACCATATAGTCATTTGTTAGGCACAAGGTCATCCTTGTATGGCTTCAAACGACTTCCATTGACATACCAGGAAGGTATTCACCGCTAACTGTGGACAAGCGCACTGCTCCTCCATTAGTGATTTCCATAAAAACATAGGGCCCTGGCCAATGCATCTTCAGTTTTCCTGGGTGGTGCGCAAAATTGATGTCATATAGTAAGGAAAAATCATCCTCCTTGAACACATTTTTCCTGATATGCGTGTCATGCCAGACTTTTTCGCATGCCTTTTGAACCTGCTGGTGATAATTTGCAATAAATCGATCTTCTTCCAGTGCAACCAACTGTGACAATTGGTCTTCTAGAGCATCTTCTTAAGCCATATTTGTAAATGCTGCAATGCAAAGACTAGGAACAATGAGCTCCATGGGAAACACAACCTCTTTCCCATATACCATTCTGAAAGGTGCCCTTCCAATTAGCTTCTTGCAAGTAGTCCGATATGCCCAGAGAACTGCAGGCACTTGCTCATCCCAATCATTTATGTTAGCATTACATACCTTAGTGAGCGCGGTCTCGAAGATCTTATTGAAAGCTTCAACTGTGCCATTTGCCTGAGGATGATAGGGAGAGCTCTTCTAATGACGCATCTTGAATTCTTCAGTCAAGGCTTCGATAGTGTCATTTTTAAAATGCGTACCCTGGTCGCTAATCAAAATATTAGGACAACCAAACCAAGTCACTATATTCTCAAAAATAAACTGTGCAACAGTATCAACAACAAAATTCTTCACCGGTTTGGCTTCAACCCATATGGTTACATAATCTGTCGCAACGATCATGTAGCGTGCACCACTCTTTCTTCCTGGAGGATTAATAGGTCTTGTTATCACTCTCCTCAACTTCCTAAGGCTGACACTAGGATTAGATAAAGGTAACTACATACCAAACTTTAGGCCAGGTAACTAGCCCTACCCGGAACAGAGAGGGTTTTATTTGTCACTTTAAATAGTCAAATGAATGGCTGAGTATCATAAGATTTTAGGCTATATATGTATGCCTAAATAAGTAAATTTTTTTTGATATTTTGAATGCTATATAGGAAAGTCAGTGAATGGACTGTAAATGAGGTTTTTAGGTCTGAACTTCGAGGTTAACCTGCAGAGAGTGTGTGAGGCAAGGTAAGTAGTTTGGAAACATATTAATCAGTCATTTAGTATAGGATTAAGATGGAGTAGAGATTGAATGACCAGAGAGGTGAATTCATTCAATTTAAGAAAGAAAATAAACATAATATGGTGAATCTTGTATAAAACAGAGCATGCATAACATGAATTCTACTCTCAAACTCACATGATAGACATATATGAAGAAAAAATACATGGAATTAAGCATAAGATAATAAGAAAGCATGAGAAACACAGATGTTCCAAATCATACCACAAGTATCTCACAATATTTCCTGCAAATCTATCTCTGATTTCATTTCACAAACTAGTTACAAGAGCTCCACAGCAAAATATGAGACTATCCAACCCCACAAAAGACAAAATAGAGTCTACTTGTAGAAACTATAAACTATGACACCTCATCAGGTCAAAATCCCATCCAAAATGGATCATAAATGCAAAATATGAGTCATTTCCTAGTTTCTAGGGAGGTTAGAAACCACTCCCTGAATTTTAGCTACAAACTAGGAGTGATTGTCCCTTTAATTACAAATTACATCATAATAGGAAGCAAAAACCAACCCAATAACTCTAATGAAAACTCATAGCCTCGAATTTCTGACCATTTCTCAGCTTGACAAGTGTCTTGAGGGAATCCAATGCTGATCTGTGACAATTTTGACTAAAGATTTTAAAAACAATTTGTAGAAGCGTAACAAAATTTTGGAAGCACTTTTGAGGCACTTTGAGAAGTCCAAATTCACTTTTGAAAAAATGGTCAACTATCCCTGTGTGTCTAGTTTCCATAACATCTTGAATTTTTCAAAATGGACCATGGGAAGGCCTTCAAAAATCCATTCTCCGAGGGTCACTGAAAAGCGTAACAGAGGGTCCAAAAAGGAGGCAGAAACATGAAAAATAGGTGGTTTTTTAGTTTTTTTTCCCAAATTGCAGCTTGTCATGCTAGGAGGGTTACTGATCTATGTTGTACCAATAAAAATTCATCCATCCATGTAAAGAAATCACCATTTGGCTGCCTCCAATATAAAAGTCATAAGTGTCTGTTACCCTTCTGCAATGAGAAATTTCCAGAATTCTGCAAAAAATCATGAAAAATACCAAAAATGCTCTAAAGCCTTCAAAATTGGTTCTTTGACACCTGAAAGAGATATTATACATAACTAATAAAGCTTCAACCAATAAATCCAAGCTTTCGTTCTCCTTGAGCTTCATTTGCGCCTCTTTAAGCCTCTTTTTGACTTGTTTCAGCCTTACTTGAGAAATGGTATCCCTGGTACGATAATGACCTGTCACGTGCCTTTGTAGCTTGTTATCCCTTTTAGCCTTCTTCAATGACTACTCTAGATGCTCATTAACTCTTGATAGCCAAAATTCTCTATCCTCATTGATCTCCATGGCAATGAGCTCATCAAATGTTAAATCTTCAGATTGATGAATTTGCTGTTTCTCTTGCTCCAATGCCCCTTTTAGGCCTCTTGTTCTTGGTATTTTTGCATGTACTTCAACATCCATATCCTACTAGCTGAAATTTAGGCAACTCCACCTGTGGCTTGTTGGAAATAGCATCATAATCTATATCACGTTGCAACCTGTTATGTTCATTATCATACTCTTGTTTCTTCTCATACTGTTCGTCACAGTTACGTACCCAACTATTACTTTCCTGAGAAAATTTAGGTAAAACATGTATAGTAGTAGTTAAGGATTTAACCTGTTGTTTGGCTGAGTTTAACTGCACATGACCAATAGTTTTAGGCTCATTTAAATGGCCATCCTCAAGGTGCTTCTGAACCTTTTTCCAAACACAGGTTATTTCCCTTTGCAACTATAGCATAACCATACACAGAGCCAACGCTTTGAGTGCTCCCACATGAGGAATTCTATGAAGTGGTAATGTTTCCAGAGCATTTTGTTCCCCTGAAAAAACTGTGCTCCACTGCACTTTTAGCCCTCCTACTCTTATGTAAATCAGAAGATGCTTCTCTACTTTTGCCAACTGCATTTCTATGGCCACCTTTTCATCATCATCAACACCCTTGTCGTTTTCTTTTCTTGAATTGCTGCTATACCGATCAGTATGTATCCTTCCACTATCTTTTCTACAATTTCTGCTGAAGTCATCACCAGTCCCGTGAAAAAACGTGTCATACCCTTTGGTTAAACTACTACTAGTTGCATCTGTTGGATTAGCAATGCTATAGGAACTTGGCATCCCACTACCTAAGGTCATTTCAAATTTGCAGTCAGTGTGACTGTTAACATTCCTTTGACTATTCCTATCTTATACCTAATCTGAACTGCAAATGAAGCAACTCCCTCATTCACAGATTGATCTAGCTGTATTTTTTTATTTTCAGTGCTTACTTGATCATGGAAATTGCCAATTGTATGACTACTTACATGTGCTTCATATTTCACTTTTGTAGAATATAAAGGTTGGCTGCAATTTCTATCAATGATCCTGGATTATAGAATGACTGATTCCACAATTTGGGAATTTAAAATTGAATTCTTCCATACAGTATTCAATGTATGCTTCTTTTCCAGTTGATCTTTGATACAATCATTCGTTTCCAAGCTTTCAGCTTCACTATCTCTTATGCTTAGTAAAGTAGAGCATGTATTAACGGAATCACCCCTACATAAATCATGCAGGGAAGATATTGCCTATTTATTGCCTAAAGTACCTTTGGACCATTATGTAATTGACTGAAAATTGTAACGGAGTTTGTCTGACAAGTATCAATATCCACATATCGAGGATTACACTTAAATATTTCAGGTTTACAGCCTCCCACCCCTAGTAAAGAATCACCAGAACATAAATGACTGGGAAAGGCTTTCCTTCTCCTTGCCTCAAACACTTCCTCATTGTTAGCTAGCTGACTGAGAGTTGTAAGAGAATTTATCTGACAAGTATTTATATCAACACCATTTACCGAATTAACATTAAAATTATCAGCAGAAGAGTTTGGAGCACTGAAGAGTAGGACCGGTCCACATCGGCTGACCAACAAAGTCTCAGCTACACAAGATCTAGATAAATTGAACCCTGGAGATCCCTCTTTATTAGCTACTTCTATTGCACCATTTTTACTGCTTCTCACATATTCTGAACCATTCTCAACTTTTGTTTGCTTAGTACATGATTAAGAGGAATCAATATCCAACTCAGATAAATTACTCAGTGAATTGTTTGAACAAAACAAGCCAGAAGACTGCTGTGAGATAGGAGCATCTTTTCCCAATATAACAATTCCCCTGACTTCTTTTTCATGAAGGGAAGAATTTTTCTTAAACCATTGTTGCAACTTAGGTCCAAATACAAGTTTCAATTTTGCAACACTTTGTAAACTTTCTGGACGCTGTTCCTGAGTTTGATTTGGACCTTGACGCCTGACTTGGTACGAAACTTTTGGTGAAGCACAAAACAAATTTGAATCCACGTTATGTACATTAATTCTTGAAGCCAATATCCTTTTCCCACTATTGTCATCAACCAGATGCAACAGTGTTTGTAACCTTATCCATTGTGAATCCAATGGAATTGCAGTCAGAGTAAGAACAAGGCACCTTAGTTTAATAAATTTCTTTGAGATTACAGCTGTTAGCACACAGTTCTTTGAACAAGGAATATAACAATCCTGATCTGACTTATGTTTTGAGAAAACAGTGGTTAATCAATTCTTGATCATAGACCCAACCAGATTTCCTTCTTCTCCTTTAACATCTATGGATGTATTGTATTGTCCAAGAAAAAGCTGCATCTGTTTCGCTTGCCAATAAATTACCGGCCAACGCTGTATCAATTTGAAAACAAAACATCCATCATAGATTCCTTCAGGTCAAATTCCTTGCTTATCTGAATACAATGAATAGAAACTTATTTGCTGTGATCACTTTTTCCAAACTTGCATTTATTTGTGCAACAGATTGTTAGAATTGCAGCCACGTTACGAATTCTTCAATTGTGGGACCCTGACTACTCTGATCTTGGCTAGTACAGTTACAATTAAGAAAATGGGTCTCTGGCACAGAATGGTGACTTGAGAGGCACTTTCGATCAATCCAAATTATATTCCCCCCTGGATTTGTAGTTTCCAGCTGTCTGCACAAGCTCTCTACCATAACTCGACCTTGTAGAGAAGCCACACCAAGAAATGAACTCGAAGGCTGGAGGGTTTGTAGTGGTTAAATAACACCAGAAAGCGTAACCTCAAAAGTGTAACAACTGAGCTTTTCTTCACACACGAGCATAACACTTGGCCTTATTCACTCTCAGAAGCATAACATTGCACTTATTCCCACCCACATGAGCGTAACAACGCAGCGTTTCTACTGGCCATAGAAACGTAACAAAGGGTTTTTACAACTGACAGGAACAACGCTCTTTCCCTCACCCACAAGAGCGTAACAGAATATTTTTCGACCTCTACAGAAACGTAACAAAAGGTTTTTCTTCACCATAACAATGTAAAATCGTGGTTTTCTTGAGAGTTTGTGAGAAAATCTTGAGAGTATAGAGAGGTAATCAAAGTGGCTCTCACACAAATGAAAAGGTAACAAATAAAAATAATGAAGTTTCCTTTCCCTTTATAAGCTTTGACAACCTTTACCTTTTCCCTTTGATATTTACAATGACTTTTAACTATTTTTCACTGGAACAATGACTATTTAATCCTTCACATGGGATGAAAAAGAATTAAAATTTAATTTATTTCACTCTCCTTGACCTTTGAAATGACCCTTTTAAACCTTTTGTGCAACTTGGAGGATGACATGTTGGCTTTTTCAAATGAGGTAAGAAGACATAAAAACACTTTTTGAACCCTTTGACATGAAAGATGACTCTTTGGCTCTTTGAGTAAGATGAGAGGACATAGTTAAACTCTTTTTCATTCCTCGACACTTGAGATGACCTTCTTAGGCTTTTAAAATGAGACCTTGAGACAAATTTTCCCCTTTTCATGAGATAGTGAGATTGCTTTTGAACACTTTTGAACTTTCACATTGGACATGGCTTTTTAAAACAGATAAGATGTCTTTGAAGCTTGAAATGACACTCTTTTGCATTTGAATAGGATAGTAGGTCAAAATGACCTCCCTTGGAGCTATGACAGTGGATGATGACTTTTTGATCCTTTAATAAGACAATGAGACAGAGTTCTTCAATGTTCATGAAACCGTGAGACAAGGATGAGATGTTTAAAAGTTTTCTTGAAATTTGAGCCATATGAAAGAAGAAAAATGACTTTATTTGAATTTCATAAAATTTATTGCTCCTTCACTATGGTTTTTTGGATGAAATGGAGGATTACTGCCTTATGTTCAGCGAAAATTTGAAGATTTTTCCAAAGGTAGGGCTTAACCTAGACTTGACCTAAATGAAATGAGATGACATAAACCTAGACCTTTTAAATGATGATGATGGAGATGACCTTGAAACTAATGATGGCGATGACCTTGATAATGGTGATGATAAATAAAATGAAGGAGCAACAACATACATGGTTTAGACATCTTCAGTGACCAAAATAATTTCTACGAACTGGTTTGAAAAAGTGAAAATTTTGAGCTATGAATTAATGGAAAACAACTGAAAGAGTTATTTGATCACTGACATACCTGAGCTAATAGGTCCCACAAAATCAATAGCCCATTTCTCAAAATCTTGTAGTGCCATCTATGGATTCAATGGTATTTCATCCTCGCGCGAAGGTTTTCCCGTCCTCTGGCAGACATCACATGTGCAACAATGCGCATAAGCATCATTGTGCAACATGGCCCACCACAATCCAGCTCGCAAGATCTTCTACACAGTGGCATTTCCTGAATAATGACCACCATAAACTCCTCCATGAGCTTCATTTAGGATAGCATGCATTTCATATTCCAGGACATAACTTCGCAGGACCTCATCTGCACCTAATTTTTAAAACTCTCCAGCAATAATGGTGAAGTCCGCTGCGCGCGATACAAGTTCTTTATTCTGCTGAACTGTGTAATCCTCAGGTGTGCAACCAGTAGTAAAAAAATGAATGATATTAGGGAAATTATCATCAACTACCTCTATCGCAAACAATTGCACGTCTGGAAATCCATCATCGACATTTGTGGGCTCTTCTCCTGTTGCAATGCGCGACAGATGGTCTAGCCCAACATTCAATCTTCTTAGTTTGATCATGATTTGAAAATCATATTCTTGGAATAACATCAACCATCTGTAGATGTTTCCCCCAAACGGTTATGGGCAAAGATACCCTAAGGCATGGGTTGAGGGACCTAACAGAGCGGATGGAATACCATCACAAGAAGCACTCTAATTATCAGTTTTTATGCTTGAACTAGGAAAATGAGGATTGTGGACCTTACTCGTTTATCCTTCATTTGAGGTTGATTCCATAGGGCGCAAACCCTCTGCTACTCCTCGTGTTCCAGAACCTGCAAATCAATAAAAAAGAGCATACAAACTAGTTTAAAAGCATATATGTCCTCGATGTTAGCATGTTAGCATATATAATATCATAAAATAACATGAAATAAACCATTCAATATCTTTAAACATAGACATATAACACAAAGACATCAGGAACATGATAGTACTTCTTTTATTGATAACATGTACAAATAAAGTGGAGAAATCACTTGAGATCTGCCACGGCCTTGAGAAAAACCGTCCTCCGGATTCGTCCAGCCCTAGCCTCACAAAGCTTCTTCCATAAATGGTGCACAAAGGATGTCACATAGAATGAGGGTTATCATCACAAGGAAACAAGGGTTTCCTAAACCTAGGAAGTGCAGGAGGCTAAGGGGAAATATCAGACCTGATCAGGGCTATTAGTCTATAATATCAATAATATTCTCTCTCTCCTCCCTTAGGCCATTCCCTTGAGGTGTATTTATACTTCCTCAAATTAGATTTTTAGTTGGGGAACAGTTAGGCCATGGGATGGGGTAGTTAAGTTACAAGAAAAAACCATAAACCCCACCTATTTAATAGGGAATTATATATTTTTTAAATTTTAAATAGCATATGCGGGTCAACTACGGATGGACTTGCGTCTGCACACGGAAAAAACTGGGCAGAGTTGTGTATGGATTTTAAAATACTATTTTTGAGAAGTGTGATCAAGTTTGAATGGAAGGGTTGCCTAAGGATAATGCATAAGTCATCAAGTATATGGAGGCGATAAATGATGCTATAATAGATGCCCCCTAATATATGATGTCAGAAGGGGTACGTGATGGCCAGAATGTATTATGTGCATAAGAAAGAACCTTGCGAGGACTAGAGAGGACTTCACTAGATTTCAGCCTGCCAAAAACCAATGATATAAATAAGAAAGACAACTCATGTCTGAGGCGAGCATACCCATGCTCAGTGAAAGAAAAGCATGTCCTCATATCAAGTATGGAGTGGATCCAATATGTATGCAAGTATGGTTGAACTGTAAAATAGATAGTGAATCATCTAATCACTGCCCATAAGTACAAGTCAAAATCATGTCCAAGTATCTCATATAAAAGATGGATCAATGATGCTGCAAAGATATCTGATCACTGAAGTCACAACTGAATCTCGAAGTACCAAATCATAAGTTGTGGAACAAATGGTGCAACATGCAACTTGGGTGCCAACATATAAGATGCTGTTGTGATGAAACTGCATCATATAAGGGTGGATGGTGTCATTGGTAGAAAACTGAAGGAGTTGTCAAAGTGAACCAAAACATGCTGATGCAAACCCGAGGTCTTCGCCAATCACCATGGCCCAATTATACAAAATGGGAATAAATGAGCTAAGGTCGACCATGTGAGAAATCGTTTGATTATCGGTCATTGATGTATACCGTTAACAAACACGAGACAACTCACCGATAATGATAATGAGTGTCAAGGTGCCCTAGTACAATCTAACAAGGGAGAATAAATGAGTTGAATTAAAACACTTGGGAGAATCTAACAATCAGGAGACATTGATGTATTCTCACTGTTGATAATGAAGGAGTCTGCCACTGATGACTGTGAACCCTAAGGTACTTACAAAATGACTCTAGACCTTATTCCTAGAGAAATGAGTCAGATTCGATGGGAAAAGATCTACTGGAAGGAAGGCATTAAGGCATCCCACATCAGTCCAACATGAGTGTAACTCGCAAACCAAGATTTGGAAGGAGTCAGACAAAGAAAAGTGAAGTAACCAACTCGAAGTACGTTTTCGACATGCAAAAAATGTAGCTAGTGCACGACAGAAACCCTCTGAACCAACCAATAATGAAATCTGACAAAGAGAAGAGATATCCACCGATAGGGTCAAATGGAAATCAAGGTACTACATAATCCTAGGTGTGATAATGTAAGCTAAAGTCGAACACAAGGGAAACCACTCAGTCAAAGACCCATGATGTTGATCAAATATTGAGCACAAGGTCACCTATCAATGATGTAAATAGGGCCAGAGTGCTGCTCTAGGTTTACTCTTAGAGAAATATATCGAATTCGATAAGTGACAAACCCACCAACAAGAAGTCAATGGAGACCTTCTCAAACCAACACGAGTAAAGGACCAAATAGCTGATGTGATAGAACAAGACTCGAACAAACCAGGATGGAAGACTAAAAAATGAATCAAGAGACACCTCAGAAACGCCGACTCAAGTTAACTTCCCTTGAACAAAAGCACGACTCATTTTGACTATGGCAGCAAATGATAACTTTGTATAAGTTTTTCATGTAGGAGGCATAAAAAAACCCTCCATGTGATTGGAAGAGATAACCAACCGGGGGAGTGTTGGCGAAGAAACAGGTCTCACAGGTAAGACCCAGGTTTAGAGATTGGGGCCAACAAGGGAATCTGCTGTAGTCTAGAACCACGCCGGCATTGTCACCCTACTTCGGAGAGCAGAGAGTCTCACCCGAGGTGTGCCGCGACCACATGCAGAAGGGGAATAGATCGATAGTGGTGGAAGGATCCGCAACTCATGATTAACATAGAATTGATTGCATAAACATCGTCATATATGCAAGAACATTTAGAAGAGTGTACATGTATTAAGCAAATAAAATTTTAAGACATCACAGACATTATGCATGCATGTAACTCGTATAATAATACAACAACCTGCAAGTATATTGATAAATTTCAGCCAAATCCTTAGTTACATCACTTCCACAGGAAGAGCTTACAAATCTGTTACAGACATCTTATAGGACAGAAAGATAGATAAGAGAAACCTAGGAACTATAAAGATATCATGCTCGGATTGGATTCCCTCTGCAACATCCGCTCAATCTTCTTTAGTCGCTCTGCATTCGTCTCTCTTTCGGCCGGGTGACGGCTATTTATTCACCCGCCATCGCAACTGCTAGTTCCTCTTGCATTCTTCTTTGGTTGCTTCCAGCTTCTCTCTTGTTGTCTATGAGTTCTACTCTCTGTCTTCTGCTGTATCTTCTCTTCGTCTGCACTTATGCATCTCCTGTTCCCTCGCAACCTCGGTAGCTCCGCTACTCACCATAGTTGCGACTTGGTTGTGGCTGCCATGTGTCGTTCCGCAACCCAAAAATCTGTTCTTTATTCAAAATTCAAAACATTCAAAACAAGGGCCCCAACAGGCCCCGACCACTGATTTTGAAATTTGTTGTATGGGACACTGGTCATTGCACGGGATAGTGAAAATGACGCGGGTTCATTTGTTTTATTTGCAAAGTCAAAGGTTGGTGTGTTTTTTTATTTTTTAAGTGGATGCCGTCAGCAAGTACGGTTTCTTTGATATGGGAGGTAAGCGATAAGCGGTATGCATCGCACCGCTTTCGGGGACGGGCGGTTTTCAGCGGAGGGCGAGCGATTCCATACAATACACGACATGTGGCGTAGCACTGTTCAGAAAAACGCTTAGCCATCGCGCGTTATCGTTCGGACGTGGAGGCGCAACGATATGGATGACGACTATAGATTGTGGATTGGTTGATCGAACGGTCATTGGGAAGGGGAGATGACAGAGAGATAAAGAGCGAGGCCAATGCAATCAAATATAATTTAACCACGTTGGGGGAAATTTGACTGGTGGAGTAGGTTATTAATTAACCATGAGGGTTAATTAATCCCTTTTTATACGGCGGGGTGTCGGGTTTTTAATTAATTGGAAATTCAACCAATTAATCATAATTAATATAATTATATGGTTATTTTTCAACCAAAGGGGCGGGATAATAATAATTTGGAATTTTATTAAAATAATATGGGAATGGGTGGATTTTAATAGGGATTTAAATAATAAAGTTAGAAATTAATATAAAAAAATGAATGGAAGCGTTAAGTGTAAAAACATCAAGGTAATGTATTTAACTTATGCTTTAAAAAGGGGTTTTATGAGATATTGCACAATTTTCCTAAGTAAAATAGGATTTTACTTAGGAAAAGATTTTTAGAATTGAATGAATGACATTGTGAATGATTTTAAGTACTTAGGCTTTTCCAATTATTAAGCCGAGGGTCCGGTCCCTCCAAAAGTCAAGGAAATGCCTTGAGCCCCTCTAATTTTCAAATGCCTTAGTACTTAGGGAAAATTAGTGAATTTTTTAGGGAAAAATGAGAAGGGAAGTTAATAATTTGACTTTGATTTGCTTGAAATTATTCCAGTGTAGTGTCTGTCTTTGCACTTGTGATGAAAGTAAAGATTTAACACATCTAGAGTCATTATCCATCACATGTAATTCTGCAACAACATCTACCTACCCTACCTACTTTAACCTACCATTTTTCTTCTTTATTAGATTGCACTTAGACTGGCAAACCCTTATCACACTTTTTCTTTTACATGTGGAAAACTATCTAATTCTAACCTTATTACATCCAAGGGCTCAGATTAAACTGTTGAGCTCCTTTTATTTACTCTACCTATCTACTTATCTGCCAAGATTAAACAGTTTGGTAAGATTTTATTCTCTATCTCTAAAACATAAAATTGAAAAATGAACTAGCCAAGCTTAAACTATTTGACTGTTCATAAATTGTGGCATAAGATACAAGTTGCACACAATTTTTTTATTTACATAAGAGCAAAAAGTAGTGGCATTTAGACTTGTGCACTTTCCTTGGCCTTTATTTTGGTGGGGTTCATTTTCTTTTACTTTTTTGGCCATTTTTATATTTTTACCCTTTGATTTTTCTTTTAGGGTATACCCTCTTTACATTTTTTTTAAATTTTTTGATTTTTTTGACAATATGGAAAACCTTTGCAACAAGAAAAGGTATGAACATATTACATAGCTCATCAAGTCAATCATGATATATGACACCTATTGGTATAGCAGTCTAACACTAGCTCCACTTGGGGATGGCTTTTCCTGGTGAAAAGTCAAGAATAGCAGGTCAGTTGTCTTCAGAATGATTGTAGGTTTTAACCCTGAACAGAAATTATCTACACACGAATCTTATAACAGAAAATAAACAATAGCGAGAGCATAAAACATAAAACAGATAAACACAGAGATTTTCCCCTGGATCCCAAATTGGGATGACCAGCTTGATTTTTCATTATAATCATTTTAGTGTTACAACACATATATATACATGCCGAAGCATACATAAACCCCAATCCATTAACCCTGGATTAGAACATAACCGTAGTTCCCTTGACCGGATCTACAAAATACCAGGGGCCGAAAACCATCGTACCCCAAAACCATGTGCAAACTCATGCACAAAACATGGGTGGGTCCGCATATGAGTGGGACCGCATACCAAAAAAAATTTCGCCGGGGCGCTGCCCCGGACCCCGACAGGGGGGGCTTCCGCCCCCCCTGCTACGCCTAGCGCAACGTACAGCGCGTGGGGCTAGTCATGGAAAAAATATAACACATACCCAACATTCTCCCACTTGTTGTTTTCTTTCCACAAGGGGCCACAGGAGAGCTTAGTCATTGGGCCAATTCTTCAACACCCATTGTTTCTCTACACCAAGAGAACTTCTGAGTGCTCACAAACTTCGTCAATGCATCTGCAACATTCTTCAAAGTGTCCACCTTTACCAGCAACACCCTTTTAGCCTCAACCATATCTCTAACAAAGTGATATTGAACATCGATGTGCTTTGTCTTTGAATGATAAGCAGGGTTCTTAGCCAAGAAAATTGCACTTTGGCTATCACAGTCTATCCTTATAGCTTGTTGTACCAACCCCATACTTGAACACAATCTCTGCAACCAAATTGCTTCCTTTCTTGCATGAGTGGTTGCTATGTATTCTGCCTCTGTAGTTGAAAGAGCCACTACAGACTGTCTTTTACTCATCCAACTGACTGCGCCTCCAAATAGGCTAAACACATACCCACTTCTAGATCTTCTTTGGTCCAGATCTCCAACCCAGTCTGCATCAACAAAACCACGAATGTCCAACATTCTTTCCAATCCTGGTCTTCCCTGGTAGCACAAGCCATAATCACTAGTGCCACGTAAATATCTGAAAACCCGCTTCACTGTTGTCCAATGCTCCTTCCTTGGGTTTGACATAAACCTGCTCAATACTCCCACTGCATGTGCAATGTATGGTCTAGTATAGACCATTGCATACATCAGGCTACCCACTGCACTTGCATATGGAACACGGGACATATCCTCCTCTTCTTCTTGTGTCTTGGGACACTGTTCGGCAAATAGCTTTACACCTACAGGAATATGAACATTCATCGGTTTACTATCCTGCATATTGAACCTACGCAATATAGTCTCGACATACTTCCTCTGGTTTAACCAGAGCTTCCTCTTTTCCCGATCTCTCTTAATTTCCATGCCCAAAATATAGTTTGCAGCACCAAGATCCTTCATTTCGAATTTGGAGAACAGTTGGGTCTTCAAATCTTGGATAATTTCTTTGTCATTTCCAATCAACAACATATCATCCACATACAAGACCAAATAAATAACACGGTCACCAATTAATTTAAAATAAACACGGTGATCCTCCTTGCTTCTGGTGAAGCCAAGTCCCCGTATATAGGTATCAAATTTCTGATACCACATCCTTGGTGACTGTTTTAACCCATACAACGACTTCTTCAACCTGCATACTAGTTCTTTCTTACCCTTCACCATAAAGCCTTCAGGTTGCTTCATGTAGATCTCCTCTTCTAGATCCCCGTGAAGAAATGTTGTCTTCACATCCATCTGTTCTATCTCAAAATCAAATGCAGCAACAACAGATAAAAGTAATCTAATAGAAGTAACTTTGGCAACAGGAGAGAAAATATCACCAAAATCAATTCCCGACACCTGGGAATAACCTTTCGCTACCAACCGAGCTTTGTATTTCTCCACCTTGCCTTCTACATTCATCTTCTTCTTAAACACCCATTTGCTCCCAATGGGCTTCCTTCCAGCCGGCAACTCCACTAGATCCCATGCATCGTTTTTGTGCAAGGATGCCATTTCATCAACCATGGCCTCCTTCCAGAGTTTTCCGTCCTCTGAATCTACTGCCTCCCTGACAGTTCTGGGTTCATCATCAGTTATAGTTAAGGCAAAACCTGAACAGAAAGCAGATGGACTATACCTTTCTGGTTGCCTTCTTTCCCGAATTGATCTTCTCAAAGCTGGAGTTTGTGGCTCTTCATCTTCTGTGTCTTCTTCTGTTGTAGAGTCTAATTCATCCTCCTTTAGCTCAAACTCTATCTTTTTAGGTTCCTTTGATAGGAATTCATGTTTAACAACATCTTTCACTTCTCTAAACACCACATCTCGGCTGTACACAACCTTCCTTGTTTCGGGGTTCCAAAGCTTGTAACCCTTTAAACCATCCTTATACCCAATAAAGATGCACCTTTCAGATTTATTATCCAACTTGGTCCTTTTCTCCTTTGGAACATGTACATATGCATCACATCCAAATACCTTTAGATGTGAAATAGAGGGTTTCTTACCAGTCCATACCTCATGTGGGGTCTTATCCTCCAACGCCGATGAAGGTGATCTGTTAACTAAGTAACATGCAGTCTCCACTGCCTCTGCCCAGAATTCTTGTCCTAACCCGGTACCACTGAGCATGCTTCTTGCCTTTTCCATCAGTGTTCTATTCATTCTTTCTACAACTCCATTTTGCTGAGGTGTGTATGGAGTAGTCTTCTGTCGTGCTATACCACACTTCTTACGGAACTCTTCAAATTCCTTCTTGCAGAACTCCCCACCATTATCTGTCCTCAATGTCTTTATCTTCTTCTCTGTCTGGTTTTCCACCAGAGCCTTAAATTCTTTAAATTTGTCAAAGACTTCAGATTTCTTCCTCAAGAAATATATCCATGTATTCCTTGAGAAGTCATCTGTGAATGAAACATAGTACACAGACTTTCCCAGTGATGGAACTGACACAGGTCCAAACACATCACTGTGCACAAGTTCTAATATCTTGTTTGCCCTCTTAGCACCAGAAGGAAAACTCACCCGATTCTGCTTCCCATATACACAATGTTCACAGAAATCGAAATCCAGAGAACAATTAGACATGCCTTCTACCATACCATCTCTATGCAGTATCCGAAGGCCCTTCTCTCCAATATGTCCAAGCCTTTGATGCCATAGCATGGTCTTTTCTCCAGAGACAACTAGACTTTCCGTCCCACTTTCAGGAACCACAGAACTGTTACACCCATCAATAACAGTGCTACCTTGTAGCTTGTATAGAGTTCCAGTCCGAGCTCCCCGCATTAATACCAGTGCTCCCCGAACCATCTTGCAGGCATCTTTCTCGAACACTGTTTTTACACCTGCATCATCCATCTTGCTTACAGAAATCAGATTTCTGGCCAATGCAGGAATATGCAGAACACCAGGAAGTGTTCTAATCCTTCCACCTTGCAGCTTCAGCTTGACCTTTCCACGTCTGATGATTCTGGCCTTCCTATCATCCCCTAGGAAGAAATCACCACCATCATATTTCTCATACTCGCAGAACCACTCCCTATGGGGAGTGAAGTGAAAGGATGCACCTGAGTCAATAAACCATGACTCATGATCTACATGTGTATTTGAAGAAGAAGCCAAATACACATCTCCACCTTCATCCGAGGTGGTTTTTTCCTCTGCAGAAGGAGCTTCATCAAATCCCTTTCCTTTCTCAGGACTTTAGATATACATTCTTTTTTGTAGTGTCCTTCCTTTCTGCATTTCCAGCACACCTTTACAAACTTTCCAGGAGATTTAGATATCCCTCTAGATTTAGATCTCCCACTCGAAACCTTATTCTTGTTTCTGTTCTGGGACCTTCCTCGTACAGATAAGGCATCTCCATTCTGACCCTCCATATTTCTCCGTCTCATTTCCTCCGACAGCAAGGCTGAGACAATGTCATCAAAATTCAAGGTAGTTGTATTGCTACCTATTGCAATAACCAGACTGTCCCACGAGTCTGGTAGAGAGCAAAACAAACTGATGCACTTATCTTCATCTGAGATTTTAATATCAACATATGACAGCTGACTTACCACAGTATTGAAGGCATTCAGATGCTCTGTCACTGAGTCTCCATCCTTCATCCTCAGGTTATACAACTTTTTCCGTAGGAACAACTTATTCACCAGAGACTTAGATTGGTACAAAGTCCCAAGTTTTTCCCACAAATTCTTCACCATAGCTTCCCTAGATACATTCAAAAATACTGAATCTGATACACACAACCGTATTGTGCTTTTAGCCTTCCGATCCAGTTTCTTCCAGTATTCATCTGACATTGCCGTTGGTTTAGTACCTGGATCTATTGCGATCCACTGATCTTTATCCACCAGCATATCCTCCATCTTGAGCTTCCACAACTCAAAACTCTGACCATTAAATTTCTCGATCTCCATCTTTCCGTTGCTCGCCATCTTCTTTCAGCGCAAGAATCGATCCCGTAGATCTCCCACTGAACAGGGTCTACCTCAGGCCCGAACAAAAAACCCTCAGCAGCAAAGGCGTCCCCTTGAAGTTGAAACAACTCCGATACCAAATGTAGGTTTTAACCCTAAACAAAAATTATCTACATAGGAATCTTATAACAGAAAATAAACAATAGCGAGAGCATAAAACATAAAATAGATAAACACTGATATTTTCCCCTGGATTCCAAATTGGGACGACCAGCTTGATTTTTCATTATAATCCTTTTAGTGTTACAACACATATATATACATGCCGAAGCATACATAAACCCTGGATTAGAACATAAGCGTAGTTCCCTTGACCGGATCTACAAAATACCAGGGGCCGAAAACCATCGTACCCCAAAACCATGTGCAAACTCATGCACAAAACATGGGTGGGTCCGCATATGAGTGGGATCGCATTCCAAAAAAAAATTCGTCGGGGTGCTGCCTCGGACCCCGACAGGGGGGGCTGCCACCCCCCCTGCTGCACCCGACGCAACGTACAACGCGTGGGGCTAGTTGTGGAAAGAATATAACACATGCCCAACAATGATTTCGACTGAACCATGGAATGTTCTTCTGCTTGTTATTTTATTGTATGTATGACAGTAATACTTCTGAAGCTTAGGGCCTTCTCCTCGGGCTTCAAATCTAGTAAGTTTCTATCCACTAAAAACTGTAACATTACAAAGGATATAGTATGTACATGTTAAAAATCAGGATATCCTAATAAATAGGATCAAATTAATGTTTCAACATTCGACCATTAACTGGCCCTTCTTCAGTTTCTGTACCATCCAAGTTTTTCAGAAAATATGTATTATTTCCTTGTAAAGCATGAATAATATAAGGTCCTTTCCATAGGAAGTCAAACTTCCCATGTTTTCCCCTATCCTGTCTTCTGGAATCCCATCTTAAAACTTTGTTTCCCAGTTGGAAATCTTCTGCTTTGGTCCTTTTATCAAATATCTTCTTTAGTTCTCTTGCAATACTTGGGATATACTTCTTCTCTGGTCTGCTGCAAATTGATAGTTTGATTTATTCTCCTTTGAATATCATTAGGTTCAACCTGAGCTTCTTGAAGTAATTTCATCACAGGAACTCCTAAAGATGACGGAAATACAACCTCAATGCCATAAACTAACTCATAAGGACTAGTCCCAATAGATTTTTTGGTGGTGAGTCTGTATGCCCACAATGCATTTGTAAGTTTCTTGTGCCAATTTTTCTTATTTTCCTCCAATAATTTCTTAATAATATTAATGAGACTCTTGTTGGAAGATTCAGGCAGTCCATTACCCTGAGGGTAATAGGCTGTGGAATGGCTTAAGGTGATATGATATTTATAACATAAACTTATAATCATCTTCTTAGATTTGAAGGCAACAACATTATCAGTTATGATTTTCTTAGGACAGCCAAATCTTGATAATACATTGGTTTTTAGGAATCCTATGATCACAGTGTCATTGGCTTGTCTGGAAGGAATTGCTTCTATCAATTTGGTAAAATAGTCTGTGGCAGTGAGGATCCATTTGTGTTGGCCAGAAGAAGGAGGATGGATTTCTCCAATGAAATCCAGGCCCCATTGTTGGAAAGGTTTTTCAGTGGAAATTGGTTTCAGTGGTAAAGGTAATAGTTTTCTCTTGCCTTCAAAAATTTGACATTTATGGCAAGTAGTGACAAATTTCCTTACATTAGAGAACAAGGTTGGCCAATAAAATCCAGCTCTTAGGATCTTGTCTGCAGTTGATTTCCAATAAAGGTGTCCACCACAGTCTCCTGCATGGAATTAAATGAGAGCCTTGTTAGCTTCATCTTTTAACAAACAATTAAATAGAATACCTTCATGATTTTTCCAAAAAAGAACATTATCTAAAATACAAAACTTTGAAGATGTCATCTTTAAAAACCTTTTCTTTGTTCTGGATAACCCTGGAGGAGCTTGCAGGTTTAACAATACATAAATTATATCAGCATACCATGGTGAATCTAAGAAGGCCTGGCTGATTTGTGGAGTCGCCATCTCCTGTTCGTCATCCAGTTCATTAATATATAGGGCTTGGAAATTTGTTTCTGTCATGAGTTGAGCCAATCCCTGTCCCTTTATCAGCTTTGTAGGTTTTATTTCAATATCATACTCTAATATGGTAGCAATCCATTTACCTCTTTTGCCCTCAATTCCATCTTGAGTTAAGATGTCTTTGACAACACCATTTGGTACATAGGATATCACATGGGAATACAGTATGTAGATTCTAAAATCTTTAATGGCTTTTATAAGTGCAAAAGCTTGTTTTTCCATGATGTTGTATTTTAATGATGCATCTCTTAGTGCTTTACTAAAAAAGGCTATAGGTTTTTCACATCCTTGATCATCCTTTTGTAATAAAACAACTGCTACAGTGTGTTATGATGCAAATGAAAATATTATGAAGTCTCTATCAAATTTTGGACTGGTAAGAACTGGTGTTTTGGTCAAAGCCATTTTAATTTCTTCAAATGCTTGTTTGGCTTCAACTGTCCATTTAATACTTGAATCCTTTCTTAACATGTTAGTAAGTAATCTAATTAGTTCAACTAAGCTAGATATGAATCTTCTCAAAAAATTGATTTTTTCTAGGAAAAATTGAAGTTCTTTAACATTTCTAGGGTGAGGTATCTGCAATATAGCTTCTATTCTAGCAGGATCAATTCTAATATCATCTTTGGAAATGATATGGCCCAAGAGTTTACCTTCTTCAAGACCAAACAAGGAATTCTTTGGATTCAAAGAGATACCATACTTTTTGCATTTTATGAATACTTGTCTGAGATGGTCCAAATGTTGCTGATCTGATTTAGAAAAAACAGTTAAATCATCCAGATATATAACAAGAAAGTCATGAATTTCTTTTGCAAATGCAATGTCCATTGCCCTTTGGAAGGTTGCTCCAGCATTTTTAAGTCCAAATTGCATTTTAACGTACTTGAATGTGCCCCATGGTGTTGTAAAAGCTATTTTTTCTTGGTCATCAGGATGAACCAGAATTTGGTTGTATCTTGAAAACCCATCTAAAAGAGAAATCCTATAAGCACCTACTACCCTTTGTAAAATGTGATCCATTTTGGGCAAAGGGTAATTATCCTTCAAAGAAACCTTATTTACATTTCTTGAATCAACACATAATCTGATCTCTCCAGTTTTCTTCCTAGTAGGGACTAAATTAGACACCCACTCTGAAAACCTAATGGGAGAAATTATCCTTGCTTCATACATTCGTTTGATTTCTTTTTCAATTAAAGGCAACAATACAGGGTTGATTCTTCTGAGTTTCTCTTTAAATGGTTTCTGATTTTCTTTCAGAGGTATTGTATGCTGAATTATAGAGGTGTCATATGATTTCAAGTCTTCATAACTCCAGGCAAAGACATCTTGGAATTCTCTTATTAGTTCAACATATTTTAGTTTTTGATCAGGAGACAACGATTTAGATAACTTTATCAGATTAGGATTTTCTTCAGTTCCCAAATTATATTCCTCAATATCAAATTTCAAAGGTTCCATTTTGGGTTTCTTTGGAATATCGTTAGAATCGAAAAGATCTTCCAAAGGAGTTAATCCTTTAGGCAAATGATTATCTTTTAAATTAATGATCTCAGATTCTTCTTCTATAATCTCATCAACCTCCATTTGTTTAAGGTCCTGCATTTATTTTTTGGTGAAATTTGTTGGATGAAGCATTTGAATTGCACTCTCTTCCGAAATGTCTGTTTCTTGTTCATTTATTTGATCAGATTCAATGACTGTATCTTCATCTATATTACTGTTAGAAAATTCATTCTCTAGAGTCAGGAAATTGTTAATCTGATTGTCATTTGCAAACACTTGCCAATTCTTAAAATTGTCTGGTATGGTTGGTCTGTGTCTAATCTTAGCTGTGAATTGATGATTAGGTTCGAATGGTAATTTACAAGCGCTAGCAAACATTGCAAGACTATGAGCATGCAAATTTTGTTTTCTTGGGATTTTACCAAGCTGAGTCTGTAGAAAAGTATTGAGAATCTCTACAACTGTTCCTCTATATTCTCTCAGTCTGAGATTATTTGTCAGAAAGTGACATTTGATCTGTTGAATGATTAAATCAGAATCTCCTATAATTGATACTCTAATTGCCCCTAATCTTTTGACAAGTTTAAGACCTAGCAAAAGAGCTTCGTATTCTGCCATATTATTTGTGCATTTAAAATTTAATCTGTAGGCATGGCCTTCAGCATGATAATTTTCAAGGTTATGCACCCAAACTCCAGCTCCTACTCCTAATTTATTAATGGAACCATCAAATTCTAAGTGCCAAAGAATTTCATGTTCATAATTGGTATCAGGAGTTTCAGGAACTTTCTTAACAGTGAGATCTGGTTTTTTACTTTCTTCTGGTTTCTCTTGGGTATCTGATGTTTCATTGTCCTCAGAGATTTCCTGGATTTGAACATTAGATTTTTTAATTGTAATTTCTTTTGGTTCTGTTGTTGGAACTTCTAATTCAGTGGGATGATCAATTTCGGCATTATAAAGAATAAATGAATCCATATTAGTGTGTACTGAGTAGATGGGGAAATTTTCAAGTTTCTCCTGACTACTGACTACATATTTCATTAAAGTTTCTCTGTATAGTCTCTTAGGTTGGCCGAACACTGAAATAGTAGCATATGACATGTCCAATTGAAGAGATCCTCCAAGCTTTGCACCCCAAGATCTGGACAATAGCATACCATATTTTGGAGGAATATCTGCTACTACTATATCCATCAAAATTGTTTTTGCAGGGTATTGAACCAATGAAACACACAAGTCTTTGATTAATCCTAAACATCTCACCTGATTTGAATCAAAAGAAAAGAGATCTTTGTATGGTCTGGTGATGTCTAAGTTTAATCTTTCCATTACAGCTTTGGGCATTAGATTGTGAGATGCCCAGAATCAAGCATGGCATTATGAAGTATTTTATCATGTATATTCAAACTCACATAGAATGGAGGAGTTCCTCCACTTCCTGGTTTTCCATTTACTTTAGGGCCAAATAATAATCTAGGTTGGTCATCAAAAACATTTACTGAGTCATCACTTCCAGTAATATTAAGTGATATATTGATTTAGTTGTTTCCGAATCAACTTCTGGAGGTTCCTCTACATTTCATTTAGGAGGAAGAGTATTGGAAATTTGTCTGTTATTTAGTTGAGTATCGGATACATCTTCAATTATTGGGTTGGCAGGATTAGGATTTGATCTAGAAAGAATATGTACAGGGGTAGTATTGGTTTTACCTTTGAGGGGTTGTTTTGTGGCTTTCTGTTTACTTGTTTCCGGGACATCAATTCTTCTGCTCCTAAAATTATATTTCTTCTGAACTTCGTAAATGGTTGTATCATATCCTTCCTTAAAATCAAATGATTCTCCTGAATGGGTTTGAAATTGCTTAAGAATGTGAGCTTCTTGATCATCTTGGGTCAAGAATATTTTTGGTTCATCCTTGCGTTCAGTAAAGTTGTTTATTTGAGTATCTTCAGTTGGTTCCTTAGAAGTTGAGGCTTCAATATAATTTTCCTGGAATGGGGGCCTAATATTTTGGTCAGGACCAGTTTTTCCAGTATTTTGATTTTGGTTCCTTCTGAAATTTGGATTTCTCACAGTATTGCTCCGTTGACCATCCCAAGGAGATTTCTTTTCAATTTTTTCTACTCTATCTCCTAGCCTTTCCATTCCTTTGATAATAGCATCCAGTTTCTTTTCAAAAGCTGTGGGTTCTTCATTTAAAGGCATTCTCCTTTCAGCACTGGCTCTAGCTCGTTTCTCTATCAGGTTGGCTTCAACACTAACAACTATGCTTTTCATTTCTTCTAATTTTTGAGGAGATTTTTCCCTGAGATGATACGCCATATCAAAATAAAATCCATCAGGGAATTTGATTAATACTGAATCTGGAGGAGGTCTAAAATTTTGAGGAATAGCATTGTAAGCCTCATTGAACCTGGTGACGTAAAATTGCACAGTCTCATTTGGTCCTCTCTTTAGTTTTCCAAAGTCTGATAAAATTTGAAGAGGATCTTTCTTCTTTTCCCATTAGTTTAAAAATGATCTATAAAGAGCTTGTAATTCAGTAACACTATTTGCAGGAAGGGCTCTAAACCAGGTTCTAACTTCTCCAGTAAGACTTTGGACAAATATTCTCATTCCTACATCATCAGCATCTATTTCATAAATTTCAAAATAATCGGTCATATTTTTAGTATGTTGTTGTGCAGTGTAAGTACCAGAACCATCAAAAGGAGTGATTTTACTTTGGTAATCTTGGGGCATAGACCCTAGATTGGCTGGTAATACCAAAGGAGCATATCTGTTTGCCATTGCAGGAGGTAGCGATGAAATAACAAGTGAGGTTGGTCTATGAGTGGTGGGTGGAGGAGTAGAAGGGGTAGTTTGAGGTTGAGATGTTTGGGGAAATGTTGATGAACTTGGAGAGGCTGAAGTGATCACGGAAATATTTGATGTTCCTTGAGAGGTAAGCTTAGATTGTATATAATTTCGCAAATGTTTATCAAGATGTGAAGTAAAAAATTCAAATTTTAAATCTTCAAGAAATACTGGGTCTGGAACCAAATTGGACAACTCATATTCAGAAAAATTTACAAATAGAGATGTTTCAAACTACTCGTCAAAAGGTTCGTCCTCAAGATAAATCCACTTCACAGGACAAGATATTGATCTATAGAGAGGTCGAGAGCTACCAGAACTTTCTTGACTATCTTGTCTCCTAAGAATTCTAGGGATCAGATTTGGATTTTCAAACACAGGCGGTGGATTTGGATCAGGATTAGCCCTAGTGTAGCGAGTCCTTTCTGAAGCCAGTTTTATAGGTGATTTTTTTTTTGGGTTTTTGTCTAAATGGAATGAACAATACAACTTCAACAATCTCTTTAAGAAGTTTCAGATATTAGATTTAAATTTTCTTATATATTTATTTAATTAAAGGAACTGATCAAATGTTTGAAACCAAAGTTTAGTTCATAAACTAGATCGGAGATAGACTGAAGTAGCATTTATTTACTTATGCAATTGCATAGCAAAAGCAGTTCAAAGGCTACCTGGCTAACTTCAGGCTCCGCCTGTAGTTTATAAAGTAAACAATAGTAACAATAAAATTATTCAGTTCCCCAGTGGAGTCACCACTATGTTATCACTCAGATTTTCCTTGAAGTTGTTGGGAAGAGGAAAGGGGTCCGAGGTAGCCACAAACCAACTTTTAGGTACAGAATCTAACCAATATGTACCCAAAGAGGGCTCTCTCTATAAAATTTAACTTTGTTTTTGAAGATATTAGGCTAGTTATAAAGTCCAAAGATTTTGTTTGAGTTTGGGTGATGAAATTCAATAGCTTGTGTTAAGATTGAGTAGTTTAGGCCATTGGGCTAATGGAGTCAAAGAGGATAGCTTAACTGGATCAAGTCTCTTAACAAAAGATGGTTTCACAGGGCAAGGTAGTCAAAGAGGGAATAATTATAGATCTAAAGTGAATGGAATGGAATCAAAATGAATGAAGGGCAATTAAGAATCCTTCAACACATTTGAAAGAGAGAAATTGAGTGATTATTAATAAAGAGAAATTAAGTATTCTTTACTAAATAATCAAAATGCATAAACTAGTAAAACAGGAGAAATTAAGAATTCACTGTTTAAACGAGTTCAGAAGAAAACATTTAGAATAACAAAGATTAAAAGTAGATTTCACTTAAGCACTTTATGATTTATTCCTTTTCGTTAATTATTGAGATATGAAACACAGATGATATAATAAACAAGTATAAAACATCAAAACATAAGAGATAGATGACTTATTGATCCGTTGTCTGACAGAAGAATCCTGTAAAAAGTCTTTTGCATCAATTCCTCGTCCAGCTAGCCATACGATATTTTTCCAATAGCACTTTATTCCAAAATAGTCAATGTTACAACAAAGTCTAAGAATCCACCGCACAATACTCCGATTGATGGAGTATTTATACAAAAAATTATAAAAAATATCTCATAACAGATTGAGATATAATCTAGGATGACTCATAAGTATTTTACAACAAAATAGAGACAGATAGTCTCGTGGATAAGATAAAAGACAACTGATGATGTGTTGTTCCCTTTTTAAAAGAATGTGCTGGAGGCAGGCCCTATGATTTGGCTTGTTGCTGTCCTCTTTAGTAATTCTGTGCTGGCTACTCTGTTTTACTGATACTCTTTATCTGCACTGATATACTTTGACCTCTATTTATCCTTTTATCCTTCTTATCATGACTTACTGTAATAAAAATAAAAAATTCATGTAAGGATAATTTTTACAAAAGTTCTAACATTTCTTCCCACCATTGAGCTTCTGGTATTCTGGTTCTTTGCAGCTTCCTCAGAGTTTCATCCGTCTCTGTATATCTGAAGAAAGTAGGCTGAAGTGGGAATAAATGCTTTACCTCATGCTCGAGATAAAACAAATTTTCCAATTTTTCATGAAGATTTTTTCCTATAGGCAATGCTGCTACTGATGAACTAGTTGAGGAAGTGGCCTGATTGTTAGCATGCTTGTCCAATTTCTCAACATAACTCTCAAGATTCATTAGTTTATCATCTGAAACTAAAGGACTTGGCAATCCTTTATTCAACAGAATATCCAATATTTTTGTGAAGGCATTGATTTCTTCCTGCATATCAGAGCATCTTCTTTCTAGATTCTGCATCAGAGTTCTTTTAGTAAAAACTCTTTTTATCTCCAAAATTGTTCCTGTTTTGTCTTGAATGCCTACTTCTTCAAGTTAGTGTGTGTTACGAGTATTTAAAAACGGATGGGGTTCATTGACTACTAAGCATGTTTCCCAATTCTTCTCTTGCTATTAGGATTTATTCGAGCCAGTTGACTAAATCATTACTGCTCCTTACATTATTTGAATTGAGGGTCGAGACATCTTTTATTGGTGGATGATGTTGTCACAATTTCATTTATTTCCTTTAAAGGCTTCTCGATGTGAGATCCTTCTCAATTTGTTGACCAACTTTTCAATGTGACCTCTCTTGTTTTATACTGCAACATTCATCTTCGAGAGATCATATTTTTGTTCTAAAGTGGTAAATTGTACCTTTGTTCTTTGAAGTTACTGGTACTTGGAGTTTTAATTCCTCCATTGACTTTATTAACTCTTCGGTACTTAAGTTGAATCATTGCCCTTATTGATAATTACGCTAGGTGACTGTTGTTGTAGTACCTGCAATCACTTTAGTTGTAGATGCTAGAGAACTAGGCTGCTTGTATTTCAATGTCTTTTCAAGCTCTTTTTCAGTTTCATTAAGTTGCTCATTCAGTTTCAAGAGAAAGTCCATAAATTCTTCTTCAGAATTTTTCTTTATGATTTCTGCAGTCTGTGGATGTCTTGAGGCTGGTAATTTCAATTGTTTTCTCAAGGCTGCAATATCATCATCTTTTTTCTTGATCAAAGTTTCTATACCTTTGAAATCCTTGGGATTATGACCCAATCCAATAATGATTTCCTCCAAAGTCTTAATCCTGTTGTCCTTAGCCTGATAAGAGGCTTTTTCAAGATTTAATTGAGCATTAGTATTCTCTAAAGAATCCTGCAATTTCTGGGTCATCATTGATTTATCTGTCATAGTAGAATAAATCATTTCACCTGTCTGTTTATGCAGCTCAATTTGATCCAAAGGATGAATATCCTTTGCTATGACTTCAAAATTAGTTCTGATATAATCTGCAGTTGTTTGAGGTTGCTGCACTTTGGGTTTGAAGTGACTCATTATCATTTTACCCTGTTGAATGTCATAGGCTGACATCAATATTTGTTGATTCTTAGGAGCCATCTTCAAATATTGATTGTAAACTTGAAGTCTAAGTGGATCATTTCTGGCCTTTATATTTATGAATGTCCTTTTAATATCCCGGGCATCTTTCACTGGTGTTTTGAAATATGATACTTATGCACTCTGCTGCCTTTGTAGCTCTTTTCTCTATAAAGTAGTGGATGTCCCACTAATTGTACATGTATGTTGACTATCCAATTCTTCTTGCGTCTGACTATCAGGTATTTCATGAACAGATTCCACTTCGGGAAGAGGATTCATTTTTTTTCTTTTAACATCAGGTCGTTCTGAAGACCCACTGATAGGGGTAGCTGCTTCAACATCTCTCTTTTTACCCTTTTCTACATTAAGAGGAGTTTGTAAAATTGAAATTCTGCCACATTGGTCTGAGTAGGAGAAATTTGTACTTGACCCTGTTCTTTAGAAGTTTCAGGCTATTATTTCATTGTAAATTTCTCTGTAACTTGTATATCAGCCTCTTTCTCCTTTCCTTTAGATGCTATTATAGCTAATGCATTGATTTCCTGTAAATTTTGTTGAGAAGTCCCAACAGAAGAAGAACCAATACCTGGTATCTGCACCTATCCAAAAGAGTCTAGTTCAAGTATTTTTTCAAGGTATTCCATAACATTTTCAACATTGACTTGCTCACTATCTTGTTCTATCAATGTCCCTTCCATCCATTCATCCATATTGGCATACCGTTCAATTTCTGGGATTCTTTGATGAATGTATGGTGATAATTTTTTTTTCATTCTTCTATCACAAATAAAGCTGTTTGGGTCATAAGGTACCCAATAGAAACTTTTTTGTAATTTGATATAGTCTTTGAAGATTCTTTCAGCTTCCTTTCCAGCATCCCTAGAGTTATAGACAAAGGGACCTAATTGAATTTTAATCCTGAGTTGAGCCTTTTTCCTTGCATTGCAGAAATGAAATATGTCAGAATTAATCATCTGTCTGAAATACTCTAATGCAAAAAGTCTCATTGGGACATATTTTGGTAACTTGAAAGGGCATAACTCACACCCATATATTCTAATTTCTGTGTGATTTCGGTATAGGTACCAGTCACCTATCTTGTATTGCTTTGAGAGTTGAAGAATTCTCTTGATGTCATTACTGACCCTAGGAGGGGAGACTCCTGTCAACAAGGTGGTTGCAGGGTGTAAAAGTAGGTCAATAAAATTATTAAAAGAGTAAGGAGAATCAGAGGAATTATGAGTGATGGCAGACCAAAAGATTA
Source organism: Pinus albicaulis (assembly GCA_034641835.2). Lineage (NCBI taxonomy): Eukaryota > Viridiplantae > Streptophyta > Pinopsida > Pinales > Pinaceae > Pinus > Pinus albicaulis. Next base: position 501,031,381 of record CM076575.1, on the reverse strand, counting down.
CAGACCTAGGATTTCCTTTGGCATAAAGTTTTTTAACCTAGAAATGGAAACTCTTTGATTGAAAGTAAAGCATGAGATGGTATATAAAAAAGGAATACTTGAACACTCTTTCATTTTCTAATCTCATGAACTGATCATGGATTTTATCAGCAATGTAGGAGGAAAAATCATACTTGACAGCAGGGGGCTGTCTAGGGGTAAAAATTGACAATAATACTAGGGTTAATTGATCAACATATTCACTAGTATTGAAACCCATTATAGAGGATATCATATTCAGAATAAGCCTACCCACATCAGTGAAAAAGGTATAAACATAAGGGGGAGGGCCTTTGGGCTAATGTTCTGGTAATATGAAGGTTTGGCAAAGGCAATTCAACTCTTTTTGGGATAAATTGGCAGATTTCTCAAGTAATTCTCCCATGGAAAGGGGATTTAGGGTTTGACCAAGCTGAAACTGTAACATTTCGTTGATAAACTGAGCAGTTATTGGGAAAAGAATGTTTTGACTCAGGGAAAAAACTGCTCGTTGATTGGGATCATAATTTGCATGACATTAATGGATTATCTCAGGAAAAATATGGACTGAAGGGAGAAGATACATGGGAATATTGGATTCCCATAATCCAAAAATTTCAGAGCCGTTTAGGTAGTTATCTTTGCAGCAGAAAAAAATTGGAAGAGGATTTTCACTGAGAACAAGGTCTTTAATTTGGAAATCTCTATCTGCTAAAGGCAGATAGTCTAAATCTCTGTGAGGGGCATTTAGGGGTGCGACATTCAGAGCCACGGGAATTTCCATTTCTGGTTCTTGTGGATTCAGAAATGAATTCAGGTTTTAATGAAAAACGGGCACAATCACAGGTTTGGGAATGCAAAATGTAATTTTGGGAATTGAGGAATGAACTAAAGACCAATCTAGAACCCTGTTTCAGTTTTTCGTGTGGAATTTAAAGCAAAACCAGGATTCTTACAGAGTTCAGTGGGAATTTAGGTAAATACCTATTTTCTGGGAAATAAACAGTGATGAAAACAGGTGCTGGAAATGGCAGGTGAATTATGGATGCTCGACTGCAATTTTCTTCAGTAAAGTAGCAGTTGGAAAATTTCGACAGTTGATTTTGAAATTCGTTTGCATGGGACACTGGTCACTGCATGATATAGTGAAAATGACGCGGGTTCTTTTGTTTTATTTGCAAAGTCAAAGGTTGGTGGGTTTTTATTTTTATTTTTTAATAGATGACGTCAGCAAGTACGGTGGTTTCGTCACAGGAAGCAAGCGGTAAATAGTTTTCATCGCACAGCTTTTGGGGAAGGGTGAGCAATTCCATACGATGGACGACGCGTGGTGCGGCACTATTCAGAAAATCTGTTGGCCATCGCGCGTTATCGTTCGGACAAGGATGGTCAGTGATATGGACGTCAACCGTAGATATTAGATTAGTCAATCGAACGATCGTCGGGAAAGGAAGATGATAGGGAATTAACTGGCGGGCCCAATGCAATTAAACATAATTTAAATTACGTCGGGGGTGATTTGATTGGTGGAATAGATTGTTAATTAACCATGAATGTTAATTAATGTATTTTAAATGCGGTGGGGTGTCGGGTTTTTAATTTATTGGAATTTCAACCAATTAATTAAATTTATATGGTTATTTTTCAACCAACAGGGCGTGATATTATATTAATTTGGAAATTTTATTAAAATAATACGGGAAAGGGAGGATTTACATAGGGATTAAAATAATAAGTTAGAAATTAATATGGAAAATGAACAGAAGCGCTAAGTGTAAAACATCAAGGTAATGTATTTAACTTATGCTTTTATGAATAGGGTTTTTATGAAATATTGCATGATTTTCCTAAGTAAAATGGGATTTTACTTAGGGAAAGATTTTTTTAGAGGTGAATAAATGTCTTGATGAATGATTTTAAGTACTTAAGCTTTTCCATTTATTGGGCTGAGGGTCCGGTCCCTCCAAAAGTCAAGGAAATGCCTTGAGCCCCTCCAATTTTCAAATGCCTTAGTACTTAGGGCAAATTAGTGAAATTTTTGGGGAAAAATGAGAAGGGAAGTTAATAATCTGACTTTGCTTTGTTTGAAATTATTCCAGTGTAGTGCCCGCCTTTGCACTTGTAATGAAAGTAAAGATTTAACACATCTAGAGTCACTATCCATCACATGTAATTATGCAACATCATCTACCTACCCTACCTACTTTACCCTACCATTTTTTCTTCTTTATTAGGGTGCACTTAGACTGGCAAACCCTTATCACACTTTTTCTTTTACATGTGGAAAATCTATCTAAATATATCCTTATTACATCCAAGGGGTTAGATTAAATTGTTGAGCTCCTTTTATTTACTCTACCTATCTACTTATCTACGAAGATTAAACAGTTTGGTCAGATTTTATTCTCTATCCCTAAAACATAAAATTGGCAGATGAACTAGCCAAGCTTAAATTGTTTGATTGTTCATAAATTGTGGCATAAAATACAAGTTGCACACAATTTTATTTATTACATAATAGCAAAAAAGTAGTGGCATTTAGACTTGCACACTTTCCTTGGCCTTTCTTTTGGTGGGGTACATTTTCTTTCATTTTTTTGGCCATTTTTATTTTTCTCACCCTTTGATTTTTCTTTTAGGGTATACCCTCTTTACATTTTTTAAATTTTTTGATTTCTTTTTTGAAAATATGGAAAACCTTTGCAACAAGAAAAGGTATGAAAATATTACATAGCCCATCAATTTAATCATGATATATGACACCTATTGGTATAGGAGTCTAACACTAGCTCCAGTTGGGGATGGCTTTTCCTGGTGAAAAGTCAAGAACAACAGTTCAGTTGCCCTCAGAATGATTTTGACTGAACCATGGAATATTCTTCTGCTTTTTGCTTTATTGTATGTATGACAGTAATACTTTTGAAGCTTAGGGCCTTCTCCTCGGGCTTCAACTCCAGTAAGTTACTATCCAATCAAAACTGATACATTACAAAGGATATAGTATGTACATGTTAAAAATCAGGATATCCTAATAAATATGAGAAAAGTAATGTTTCAACATTCGACCATTAACTGGTCCTTTTTCAGTTTCTGTACTATCCAAGTTTTTTAGAAAATATGTATTATTTCCTTGTAAAGCATGAATAATATAATGTCCTTTCCACAGGAAGTAAAACTTCCCATGTTTTCCCTTATCCTCTCTTCTGGAATACCATCTTAAAACTTTGTTTCCTAATTGGAAATATTCTGCCTTGGTCCTTTTATCAAATATCTTCTTTAGTTTCTTCTGTAATACTTGGGATCTTTGATAAACGTCTTCTCTGGTCTGCTGCAAATTAATAGTCTGATTTATTCTCCTTTGAATATCATTAGGTTCAACCTGAGCTTCTTGAAGTAATTTCATCACAGGAACTCCTAAAGATGAAGGAAATACAGCCTCAATACCATAAACTAAATCATAAGGACTAGTCCCAATAGATTTTTTGGTGGTAATTCTATCTGCCCATAGTGCATTTGTAAGTTTCTTATGCCAATTTTTCTTGTTTTCTTCTAATAATTTCTTAATAATATTAATGAGAATCTTGTTGGAAGATTCATCTAGTCCATTACCCTGAGGGTAATAGGTTGTGGAATGGCTTAAAGTGATATGATATTTATTACAGAAAATTATCATTTTCTTAGATTTGAAGGCAACAGCATTATCAGTTATGATTTTCTCAGGACAACCAAATCTTGATAATATATTAGTTTCTAAGAATCCTATGATCACAGTGTCATTGGCTTGTCTGGAAGGAATTGCTTCTATCCATTTGGTGAAATACTATGTGGCAGTGAGGATCCATTTGTGTTGGCCAAAAGAAGGAGGACAAATTTCTCCAATGAAATCTAGGCCCCATTGTTGGAAAGGTTTTTCAGTGGAAATTGGTTTCAAGGGTAAAGGTAATAGTTTTCTCTTGCCTTAAAAATTTGACATTTATGGCAAGCAGTAAAAAATTTCTTTACATCAGAGAACAAGGTTGGCCAATAAAATCCAGCTCTTAGGATCTTGTCTGCACTTGATTTCCAATAAAAGTGTCCACCATAGTCTCCTGCATGGAATTCATTGAGAGCCTTGTCAGCTTCATCTTTTAACAAACAATTCAATATAATACCATCATGATTTTTCCAAAAGAGAACATTATCTAAAATACAAAACTTTAAAGTGTCATCTTTAAAAACCTCTTTTTTGTTCTAGATAACCCTAGAGGATCTTGCAGGTTTAATAATACATAAATTATATCAACATACCATGGTGATTCTAAGAAGGCCTGGCTGATTTTTGGAGTCGACATCTCCTGTTCGTCATCCAGTTCATTAATATCCAGGGCTTGGAAATTTGTTTCTGTCATGAGTTGAGCCAATCCTTGTCCCTTTATAATCTTTGTAGGCTTTATCTCAATATCATATTCTAATATGGTAGAAATCCATTTACCTCTTTTTCCCTCAATTCCATCTTGAGTTAAGATGTCTTTGACAACAACATCTGGTACATAGGCTATCACATGGGAATACAATATATAGATTCTAAAATCTTTAATAGCTTTTACAAGTGAAAAAACTTGTTTTTCCATGATGTTGTATTTTAATGATACATCTCTCAGTGTTTTACTAAAAAAGGCTATATTTTTTTCACATCCTTGATCATCCTTTTGTAATAAAACAGCTGCTACAGTATGTTCTGATGTAAATGAAAATATTATGCAGTCTCTATCAAATTGTGGACTGGTAAGAACTGGTGTTCTAGTCAAAGCCATTTTAATTTCTTCAAATGCTTGTTTGGCTTCTACTGTCCATTTAATACTTGAATCCTTTCTTAACATGTTAGTAAGCAATCTAATTAATTCAGCTAAGCTAGATATGAATCTTCTCAAAAATTTGATTTTTCCTACGAAAGCTTGAAGTTCTTTAACATTTCTAGGGTGAGGTATCTGCAATATAGCTTCTATTCTAGCAAGATCAATTATAATACCATCTTTGGAAATGATATGGCCCAAAAGTTTACCTTCTTCAAGACCAAACAAGGACTTTTTTGGATTCAAAGAGATACCATACTTTCTGCATTTTATGAATACTTGTCTGAGATGGTCCAAATGCTATTGATCTGATTTAGAAAAAACAGTTAAATCATCCAGGTATATAACAAGAAAGTCATGAATTTATTTTGCAAATGCAATGTCCATTGCTCTTTGGAAGGTTGCTCCAGCATTTTTAAGTCCAAATGGCATTTTAACGTACTTGAATGTATCCCATGGTGTTGTAAAAGTTTTTTTTTCCTGATCATCAGGGTGAACCAGAATCTGGTTATATCCTGAGAACCTATCTAAAAGAGAAATCCTTGAAGCACCTACTACCCTTTGTAAAATGTGATCCATTTTGGGCAAAGGGTAATTATCCTTAAAAGAAACCTTATTTACATTTCTTAAATCAACAAATAATCTAATCTCTCCAGTTTTCTTCCTAGTAGGGACTAAGATAGACACCCACTCTGAAAATCTAATAGGAGAAATTATCCCTGCTTCATACATTCGTTTGATTTATTTTTCAATTAAAGGCAACAGTACAGGGTTGATTTTTCTGAGTTTCTGCTTAAATGGTTTCTAATTTTCCTTCAGAGGTATTGTATGTTGAATAATAGAGGTATCATATGCTTTCAAGTATTCATAACTCCAGGCAAAGACATCCTGGAATTCTCTTATTAGTTCAACATATTTTGGTTTTTGATCGGGAGGCAAATATTTAGATAACTTTATTATTTTAGGATTTTCTTCAGTCCCCAGATTATATTCCTCAATATCATCTTTCAATGGTTCCATTTTGGGTTTCTTTGGAATACCATTAGAGTTGAAAAGATATTCCAGAGGAGTTAATCCTTTAGGAAAATGATTATCTTTCAAATTAATGATCTCAGATTCATCTTCTATTATCTCATCAACCTCCATTTGTTTAAGGTCCTGCATTTCATTTTTGGTGAACTTTGTTGGATGAAGCATTTGAATTGCACTCTCTTCTGAAATGTCTATTTCTTGTTCATTTATTTGATCAAATTCAATGATTGTATCTTCATCTATGTTAGTGTTAGAAAATTCATTATCTAGAGTCAGAAAATTGTTAATCTAATTGTCATTTGCAAACACTTGCCAATTCTTAAGATTTTATGGTATAGCTAGTCTGTGTCTAATCTCCGCTGTGAACTGATGATTAGGTTCAAATGGTAATTTACAAGTGCTAGCAAACATTGCAAGACTATGAGCATGTAAATTTTTTTTTCTTGGAAGTTTAGCAAGCTAAGTCTGTAGAAAGTTATTGAAAATCTCTAGAACTGTTCCTCTATATTCTCTCAGTTTGGGATCGTTTTTCACAAAGTGACCTTTGATCTGTTGAATGATTAAATCAGAATATCCTATAACAGATAATGTAATTGCCCCTAATATTTTGACAAGTTTAAGCCCTAGTAAAAGAGCTTCATATTTTGCCATATTATTAGTGCACTTAAATTTTAATCTGTAAGCATGGCCTTCAGCATGATCATTTTCAAGGTTGTGTATCCAAATTCCATCTCCTGCTCCTAATTTATTAACAGAACCATCAAATTCTAAGTGCCAAATAATTTCATGTTCATAATTGGTGTCAAGAGTTTCAGGAATTTTCTTAATAATGAGATCTGGTTTGTTACTTTCTTTTGGTTTCTCTTGGGTATCTGATGTTTCATTTTCCTCAGAGATTTCTTGAATTTGAACACTAGATTTATTTGCAATTTCTTTTGGTTCATTTGATGGAACTTCTAATTCGGTGGGGAGATCAAATTCAACATTATAAAGAATAAATGAGTCCATATCAGAGTGTACTGAGTAAATGGGGAAATTTTCAGGCTTCTCTTGACTAATGACCACATATTTCATTAAAGTTTCTCTGTATAGTCTCTTAGGTTGGCTGAACACTGAAATAGTCACATATGACATGTCTAATTGAAGAGATCCTCCAAGTTTTGCACCCCAAGATCTGGACAATAACATACCATATTTTGGAGGAATATCTGCTACTACTATATCCATCAAAATTGTTTTTGCAGGGTATTGAACCAATGTAACACACAAATCTTTGATTATTCCTAAACATCTCACCTGAATTAAATCAAAAGAAAAGAGATCTTTGTATGGTCTGGTGATGTCTAGGTTTAATCTCTCCATTACAGCCTTGGGCATTAGATTGTGAGATGCCCCAGAATCAAGCATGGCATTATGAAGTATTTTATCATGTATATTCAAACTCACATAGAATGGAGGATTTCCTCCACTTCCTAGTTTTCAATTTACTTCAGTGCCAAATAATAATCTAGGTTGATCATCGAAAACATTTACTGAGTCATCACTTCCAGTAATATTAAGTGATCTATTGATTTGACTTCGGTAGACATCATGTTTAGCTAATTCAGACAATGGAACAACTATTTTTAATTTGCCTACTTTAGCTTCCAAATTAAAAGGTTTTTCAGTCTGAGTTCTTGTATTTTGAACTGTTAGATTTTCTTTATCTTCTGTGTTTTCGATATTTTTCTCCTTCTTAGGAATATGGTTGTGGGCTGAAGTTGTTTCTGAATCAACTTCTGGAGGTTCCTCTACATTTAATTTAAGAGGAAGAGTATTGGAAAGTTTTCTGTTATTCATTTGAGTATCGGATACATCTTCAATTATTGGGTTGGCAGGATTAGGATCTGATCTAGAAAGAATATGTACAGGGGTAGTATTGGTTTTACCTTTGAGGGGTTGTTTTGTAGCTTTCTGTTTACTTGTTTCTGGAACATCAATTCTTCTGCTCTTGAAATTATAATGCTTGTGAACTTCGTAAATGGCTGTATCATATCCTTACTTAAAATCAAATGATTCTCCTGAATGGGTTTGAAATTGCTTAAGAATGTGAGCTTCTTGATCATCTTGGGTCAAGAAAATTTCTGGTTCATCCTTGCGTTCAGTAAAGTTGTTTATTTGAGTATCTTCAGTTAGTTCCTTAGAAGTTGAGGCTTCAATATAATTTTCCTGGAATGGGGGCCTAATATTTTGGTCAGGACCAGTTTTTCCGGTATTTTGATTTTGGTTCCTTCTGAAATTTGGATTTCTCATAGTATTGCTCGGTTGACCATCCCAAGGAGATTTCTTTTCAATTGTTTCTACTCTATATCCTAGTCTTTCCATTCCTTTAATAATAGCATCCAGTTTCTTCTCAAAAGTTGTGGGTTGTTCGTTTAAAGGCATTCTCCTTTCAGCTCTGGCTCTAGCTCGTTTTTCTATCAGGTTGGCTTCAACACTAACAACTATACTTTGCATCTCTTCTAAAGTTTGAGGAGCTCTTTCCCTAAGTTGATATGCCATATCAGAATCAAATCCATCAGCGAATTTGATTAATACTGAATCTGGAGGAGGTCTAAGATTTTTGGGAATAGCATTGTAAGCCTCATTAAACCTGGTGACGTAATCTTGCACAATCTCATTTGGTCCTCTCTTTAGTTTTCCAAAGTCTGATAAGATTTGAAGAGGATCTTTCTTCTTTTCCCATCTGTTTAAAAATGATCTATAAAGAGCTTGTAAGTCAGTAACACTATTTGCAGGAAGGGCTCTAAACCAGGTCCTAACTTCTCCAATAAGACTTTGGACAAATATTCTCATTCTCACATCATCAGCATATATCTCATAAATTTCAAAATAATCGGTCATCTTTTTAGTATGCTGTTGTGCAGTGTAAGTACCAAAACCAACAAAAGGAGTGATTTTAATTTGGTAATCTTGAGGCATAGCCCCTAGATTAGCTGGTAATACCAAAGGAGCATATATGTTTGCCATTGCAGGAGGTAGAGATGAAATAACAGGTGAGGTTAGTCTATGAGTGGTGGGTGGAGGAGTAGAAGGGGTAGTTTGAGGTTGAGATGTTTGGGGAAATATTGATGAACTTGGAGAGGCTGAAGTGATTGCAGAAATATTTGATGTTATTTCAGAAGTAAGCTCATATTGTATGGAATTTTGCAAATGTTTATCAAGATGTGAAGTAACAAATTCAAGTTGTAAATATTCAAGAAATACTGGGTCTGGAACCAAATTGGACAACTCAAATTCAGAAAAATTTACAAATAAATATGTTTCAAACTACTCATCAAAAGGTTCATCCTCAACATAAATCCAATTCACAAGACATGATATTGATCTATAGAGAGGTTGAGAACTACCAGAGCTTTCTTGACTATCTTGTCTCCTAAGAATTCTGGGGATCAAATTCAGATTTTCAAATACAGGTGGTGGATTTGGATTAGGATTAGCCCTGGTGTAACGAGTCCTTTCTGAAGCCAGGTTTCTAGGTGATATTTTTTTAGTTTTTTTTCTAAATGGAATGAACAATACAACTTCAACAATCTCTTTAAGAAGTTTCAGATATTAGATTTAAATTTTCTTAAAGATTTATTTAACTAAAGGAATTGATCAAACGTTTGAAACCAAATTTCAGTTCATAAACTAGACTGGAGATAGATTGAAGCAACATTTATTTACTTACGCAATTGCAGAGCAAAAGCAGTTCAAAGGCTACCTGGCTAACTTCAGGCTCCGTCTGTAATTTATAAAGTAAACAATAGTAATGATAAAATTATTCAGAGTCCCCTGTGGAGTCGCCACTATGTTATCACTTAGTAATTTCTCCAGGTTCGAGAGAAATAGTCCGAGGTAACCAAAAACCAACTTTTAGGTACAGAATCTAGCCAATCTGTACCTAGAGAGGGCTCTCTCTTTAAGTTTTAGCTTTGTTTTTGAAAGATATTAGGCTATTTATGAAAGTTTAGGGATTTTGATTATGTTTGGGTGATGGAATTATATAGCAGAGGGGTCGAAATGAATAGTTTAGGCCATTGGGCTAATGGAGTCAAAGAAGATGGCTTAACTGGATTTAGTTTCTTAACAAGGGATGGTTTCACAGGGCAAGGTAATCAAATAGGGAACAATTCAATATCTAAAATGAATGAAATGGAATAAAAATCAATGAAGGGCAATTAAGAATCCTTCAACATATTTGAAAGAAGGAACTTGACTGATTTTTGACAAAGAGAAATTAAGAATTCTTTATCAAATAATCAAAATGAATAAACTAGAAAACAGGAGCAATTAAGAATTCACTATTTAAACTAGTTTAGAAGAAAACATTAAGAATAACAACGATTGAAAACAGATTGCACTTAAGCACTTTCTGATTTATTCCTTTTCGTTAATCATTCAAACATGAAACATAGATGGTATCATAAACAAATATAAAACTTTAAACATAAGAGAAATATGACTTATTGATTCGTTGTTTGATTCAAGAATCCTGTGAAAAGTCCTTTATATCAATTCTTTATCCAGCTAGCCATGTGAAATTTGTCCAACAACACTTTATTCCAAAGTAATCAATATTACAGCAATGTCTAAGAATCCACCCTTAATAATCCGATTAAGGGAGTATTTCTACAAAAAATTATAAAAAATATCTCATAACAGATTGAGATATAATCTAGGATAACGCATAAGTATTTTACAACAAACTAGAGACAGATAGTCTCGTAGATAAGAGAAATGATAATTGATGTTGTAATGTTTCCTTCTTTTGAGAATGTGTTGGATGCAGGCCCTAAGATTTGGCCCGTTGTTGTCCTCTTTAGCAATTATGTGCTGGCTGCTCCATTTTATTGATAATTTTTATCTTCACTGATACTCTTTAACCTCTGTCTACCCTTATATCCTTCTTATTATAACTTTACTATAGTAAATGATCAAAAATTCATGTAAGGATAATTTTTACAAAAGTTCTAACATTTCTTCCCACCATTTATCTTCCGGTATTCTGGTTCTTTGCAGCTTTCTGAGAGTTTCATCCGTCTCTGTATATCTGAAGAAAGTAGGTTGAATTGGGAACAAATGTATTACCTCATGCTTGAGATAAAACAAATTTTCCAATCTATCATGAAGATTTTTTCTTGTAGGCAATGTTGCTGCTGATGAACTAGTTGAGGAACTGGCCTGATTGTCAGCATGCTTGTCCAATTTCTCAACATAACTTTCAAGGTCCATCAATTTATCCTCTGAAACTAAAGGACTGGGCAATCCTTTATTCAACAAAATATCAAATCTTTTTATAAAGGCATTAATTTCTTCTTGCATATCAGAGCATCTTCGTTCTAGAGTCTGCATTAGAGTTCTTTTGGTAAAAACTTTTTTATTTCCAAAATTGTTCATGTCCTGTCTTGAATGCCAAGTTCTTCAAGTTGATGATTTTTATGAGTATTTAAAAAGTGGATAAGTTCATTGGCTTCTTCAGGCATGTTTCCCAATTCTTCTCTTGCTTTTAGGATTTATTCCAGAGCCAATTTGACTAAATCATTCTGCTCATACATTATTTGAATTGAGGGCCAGACATATTTTATTGACTAGATGATGTTGTCCCAAAGAATTTCATTTATTTCCTTTAAAGGCTTCTCCAATGTGAGTTCCTTCTCCAATCTGTTGACCAACTTTTCTAATCCGTTGACCTCTCTTATTTTATCTACAACATTCATCTTCGAGAGATCATATTTTTGTTCTAAAGTGGTGAATTGTACCTTTGTTTTTTGAAGTTCTATCACTTGGAGTTTTAATTCCTCCATTGACTTTATTAACTCTTCGGTACATAAATTGGAAGCATTGCCCTGTGATAATTCTTCTAGCTGACCTGTGTTGTAGTACCTGTAATCACTTCAGTTGTAGATGCTGGAGTTTTTGACTGCTTGTCTTTTAATGCCTTTTCAAGCTCTTTTTCAGTTTCATTAAGTTTCTCATTCAGTTTCAAGAGTAAATCCATCAATTCTTCTTCAGAATTTTTCTTTATGATTTCTGGAGTCTGTGGATGTCTTGAGGCTGGTAACTTCAGTTGTTTTCTCAAGGCTACAATATCATCATCTTTTTTCTTGATCAAAGCTTCGATACCCTTGAAATCCTTGGGATTATGACCCAATCCAATAATTATTTCCTCCAAAGTATTTATCCTATTGTCCTTAGCCTGATAAGAGGCTTTTTCAAGATTTAATTGAGCATTAGTATTCTCCAAAGAATCTTGCAATTTCTGGGTCATCATTGATTTATCTGTCATAGTAGAATAAATCATTTCACCTGTCTGTTTATGCAGCTCAATTTGATCCAAAGGATGAATATCCTTTGCTATGACTTCAAAATTAGTTCTGATATAATCTGCAGTTGTTTGAGGTTGCTGCACTTTGGGTTTGAAGTGACTCGTTATCATTTTACCTTGTTGAATGTCATAGGCTGACATCAATATTTGTTGATTCTTAGGAGCCATCTTCAAATATTGATTGTAAACTTGAAGTCTAAGTGGATCATTTCTGGCCTTTATATTTATGAATGTCCTTTTAATATCCCGGGCATCTTTCACTGGTGTTTTGAAATATGATACTTATGCACTCTGCTACCTTTGTAGCTCTTTTCTCTATAAAGTAGTGGATGTCCCACTCATTGTACATGTCTGTTGACTATCCAATTCTTCTTGCGTCTGACTATCAGGTATTTCGTGAACAGATTCCACTTCTGGAAGAGGATTCATTTTTTTTCTTTTAACATCAGGTCGTTCTGAAGACCCACTGATAGGGGTAGCTGCTTCAGCATCTCTCTTTTTACCCTTTTCTACATTACGAGGAGTTTGTAAAATTGACAGTTCTGCCACATTGGTCTGAGTAGGAGAAATTTTTACTTGACCCTTTTCTTTAGAAGTTTCAGGTTGTTATGTCATTGTAAATTTCTCTGTAACTTGTATATCAGCCTCTTTCTCCTTTCCTTTAGATGCTACTGTAGCTAATGCACTGATTTCCTGTAAATTTTGTTGAGAAGTCCCAACAGAAGAAGAACCAATACCTGGTATCTACACCTGTCCAAAAGAGTCTAGGTAAAGTATTTTTTCAAGGTATTTCATAACATTTTCAACATTGACTTGCTCACTATCTTGTTCTATCAATGTCCCTTCCATCCATTCATCCATATTGGCATACTGTTCAATTTCTGGGATTCTTTGATGAATGTATGGTGATAATTTGTTTTTCATTCTTCTATCACAAATAAAGTTGTTTGGGTCATAAGGTACCCAATAGAAACTTTTTTGTAATTTGAGATAGTCTTCTAAGATTCTTTCAGCTTCCTGTCCAGCATCCCTAGAGTTACAGAAAAAGGGACCTAATTGACTTTTAATCCTGAGTTGAGCCTTTTTCTTTGCATTGCAGAAATGAACTATGTCAGAATTAATCATTTGTCTAAAATAATCCAATGCAAAAAGTCTCATTGGGACATATTTTGGTAACTTGAAAGGGCATAACTCACACCCATATATTCTGATTTCTGTGTGATTTCGGTATAGGTACCAGTCACCTATCTTGTATTTCTTTGAGAGTTGGATAATTCTCTTGATTTCATTACTGGCCCTAGGAGGGGATACTCCTGTCAACATGGTGGTTGTAGGGTGTACAAATAGGTCAATAACTCATTAAAAGAGTAAGGAGAATCAGAGGAATTATGAGTGATGGAAGACCAAAAGATTACAGACCTAGGATTTCCTTTGGCATCAAGTTTTTTAACATAGAAAGGGAAACTCTCTGATTGAAAGTAAAGCATGAGATGGTATATAACAGAGGAATACTTGAACACTCTTTCATTTTCTAATCTCATGAACTGATCATGGATTTTATCAGCAATGTAGGAAGCAAAATCATACTTGACAACAGGGGGTTGTCCAGGGGTAAAAATTGACAATAATACTAGGGTTAATTGATCAACATATTCACTAGTATTGAAACCCATTATAGAGGATATCATATTTAGAATAAGCCTGCCCACATCAGTGAAAAAGGTATAACCATAAGGGGGAGGACTTTTGGGCTGATGTTCTGGTAACATGAAGGCTTGGCAAAGGTGATTCAACTCTTTTTGGGATAAATTGGCAGATTTCTCAATTAATTCTCCCATGGAAAGGGGAGTCAGGGTTTGACTAGGCTGAAACTATAACATTTCGTTGATAGACTGAGCAGTTATTGGGAAAAGAATGGTTTGACTCGGGGACAAAACTGCTCGTTGATTGGGATCATAATTTGCATGACATTAACGGATTATCTCAAGAAAAATATGGACTGAAGGGAGAAGATACATGGGAAGATTGGATTCCCAGAATCCAAAAATGTTAGAACCATTTAGGTAGTTATCTCTGTAGCGGAAAAAAATTCGAAGAGGATTTTCACTGAGAACAAGGTCATTAATTTGGAAATCTCTGTCTGCTAAAGGCAGATAGTCTAAATCTCTATGAGGGGCATTTAGGGGTGTGACATTCAGAGCCACGGGAATTTACATTTCTGGTTCTTGTGGATTCAGAAATTAATTCGGGTTTTAATGAAAAACAGGCACAATCACAGGTTTGGGAATGCAAAATGTAATTTTGGGAATTGAGGAATGAACTAAAGACTAATCTAGAACCTTGTTTCAGTTTTTCATGTGGAATTTAAAACAAAACCAGGATTCTTACAGAGTTCAGTGGGAATTTAGGTAAATACCTGTTTTCCAGGAAATAAATAGTGATGAAAATAGGTGCTGGCAATGACAGGTGAATTCTGGATGCTCGACTGCAATTTTCTTTAGAAAAGTAGCGGTTGGAAAATTTCGACAGTTGATTTTGAAATTATTTTGCATGGGACATTGGTCACTGCATGAGATAATGAAAATGACGCAGGTTCTTTTATTTTATTTGCAAAGTCAAAGGTTGGTGGGTTTATTTTTTTATTTTTTAATAGATGACGTCAGCAAGTAAGGTGGTTTCATCACAGGAAGCAAGCAGTAAATGGTTTTCATCGCATAGCTTTTGGGGAAGGGCAGTTTTCAGTGGAGGGCGAGCAATTCCATACGATGAACAACGCATGGCGCGAAACTGTTCAGAAAACTTCTTGCCATCGCGCATTATCGTTCGAACGAGGATAGGCAGCGATATGGACGTCAATCATAGATCTTAGATTAGTCGATTGAACGATCGTCGGGAAAGGAAGATGACAGTGAATTAACTAGTGGGCCCAATGCAATTAAACATAATTTAAATTACGTCGGGGGTGATTTGATTGGTGGAATAGATTGTTAATTAACCATGAAGGTTAATTAATGTATTTTAAATGCGGCGGGGTGTTGGGTTTTTAATTGATTAGAATTTCAACCAATTAATGAAATTTATATGGTTATTTTTCAACCAACGGGGCGGGATATTATATTAATTTGGAAATTTTATTAAAATAATACGAGAAAGGGAGAATTTACACAGGGATTTAAATAATAAGTTAGAAATTAATATGGAAAATGAACAGAAGTGCTAAGTGTAAAACATCAATGTAATGTATTTAACTTATGCTTTTATGAATAGGGTTTTTATGAAATATTGCATGATTTTCCTAAGTAAAATGGGATTTTACTTAGGGAAAGATTTTTTTATAGGTGAATAAATGTCTTGATCAATGATTTTAAGTACTTAGGCTTTTCATATTATTGGGTCGAGGGTCTGGTCCCTCTAAAAGTCAAGGAAATGCCTTGAGCCCCTCCAATTTGCAAATGCCTTAGTACTTAGGGGAAATTAGTGAAATTTTTAGGGAAAATGAGAAGGAAGTTAATAATCTGACTTTGCTTTGTTTGAAATTCTTCCAGTGTAGTGTCTGCCTTTGCACTTGTGATGAAAGTAAATATTTAACACATCTAGAGTCATTATCAATCACATGTAATTATGCAACATCATCTACCTACCCTACCTACTTTACCCTACCATTTTTTCTTCTTTATTAGGGTGCACTTAGACTGGAAAGACCTTATCACACTTTTTCTTTTACATGTGTAAGATCTATCTAAATCTATCCTTATTACATCCAATGATCAGGAGATCAAAGGCCCTTGTAGAAAAATGCTCAAAAATGAAGTTGCTCAGAATTGCTCCGAAACAGATCGACTGGAAAGTCGGCGATACGATCCCAACACCGTGAATGACACTGAAATCTGTTACCGTATGGAGGAGATATTGCATTTTGAAAACGCCCAATAACTTTCAATTTTGAAAGAAAAGTTTTTTTTAAATTTTATGTGTTGGGAAAATCTTTAATTTTTATTAAGGTTTAATTAATAAATTAAAATTATATATTTATTAATATTTTATATGATTTTAATTAATCATATATTATATTATTTTATATATGTTTTAGTTAATTTTAAAAAAAAAACCTTATTAAAATTAAACTATTAAACCACACATATCATTAAATCAAAAATCGAAATATAAAAATAGTTTAAAACCCAAAAACATAAAGTTTGGGTCATTTATTAAAAGGCACATGGGCCTTGGTCTACGTGTCAAAGGGAATGTGGGTTTCAAAATATTGCAGCGGATTTAATTCAACGTATGGTTGAAGTTTTAATACATGATGACGTGTTAAAGTACATGGCAAATGAACGTGGGTTGGAGCGGATTTGATTAACAAGTGGAGCAAACATTTATAATAACCGTTTCCATGTGAAAGTTTTCCGGCGGGATTGATTAACGGATTTGCGGAATTAATGGTGGTTCCCAAATTTTTAGCGCCATTTCCAGTTTTGTCGGAGTTATCTGGCAGTTAGCTAGATTTGGTGGAGCTTTTGAAGGGCAAACTTCAGTTAGCCATAACTTTGGCTAGGAAAGTCCTTTTTGAACGAATTGTTTTTTGATTTCGGGTCTCTTCAGCATTCTGAAGCTGTTGGAAGTGTTTTCAGAGCCATCAGGGCGCTCTAACAGAGAATTTACCAGCGTTTTTTGTCGTGGAGCCACCAGGGCCTAAGGGAAGAAGAGCTGTTTTGGATTACCTTTATCCAATGGAGGTGGTTGTTTAGTCATTTCATACTGATTTGAGCCTTCTGAATCTTAATTTGCAGTTTATTTTTCCATTTGAGGCTTCTATACAGTTGTATTCACATTTTGAGCATTTAATCAAAGAGGAAAAAGCCTAATTAGAGGCTTTTGGACCCAGCGGAGGTAGCCCAAGAGAGGGGTGAACCGCTTAAACAATTATTTGCTGTCATACTATATAATTTTGCTGCATATTTTCAGATTATGCTCCTTTAAACAGTAAATTTTTATAAGATATCTTTTCCGAAGCAGGTTTAAATAGTGATCAAAACTTATTAGTTCATCTTCAAACCATTATAATTCATTTGCAGAATATGTATACTTGTCTATTCACACATTAAAGTTGGATCAATGAATACTTTCCAGTTAAAAAAAATAATTTCATTGATCGGATCTTTGTGATTACTTTTTATTTCTTTAGGCAGAGTCTGTAGAAGGGCCAGATAGCCTCCGGATTCATCCTTTCTTTGAGAGGTGAAAGATCTGGTGAATGCCCCTACAGTCAATATCTGTATGAGAAATACTTTGTTCTCACAATTTTAGATCAGGTTGGTATCCGAGCTCAAGGTTTGGCTTAAGAGTTTGTGAAATTTGTGCAAGTAAATTGTATTATTCTGCAAAATTTGATGCTTACTAGGCTGAAATTGCAAAGAGGGGAAGGTCAATTGGTTAGAGAACAAGTTAATCCTCAACCAAGGAGGGCTAGAGTGCCATTACATCCACCTTCCATTTCATCCTCAGTAGCCTTAGAATCAGACATAAGCATGTCATCCAGAGAAGGAGAAGTACATGAGGAAATGGATCCCAAGGAAGAAGAAAGAGTCTTTAGAAAAGCTTTCTTGGACTTGACTGAGATGATTAGGATCCTATACTAGGAGAGAAATGATAGGATTGTTGGAGAAGGGTCTAGAAACCAAAGAGAAGAAGGAGATTCTTCAGGAGGAAAGAAAGACAAAGATGAGACTAGGAAAGGGAATGGAGGAAATGGTGATCCACCATCTCCATCATCATCCTCATCCTCCACATCATCCTCTTCAACTTCTGAAAATTAGTCACAAAAAACAAAAACATCTCTTAAAAATCCTTTGTTAAAGCTTGATGTGAAGTTTGAGTTGTCGATGTTTAATGGTGATGTGAATGCAGAGAAATTGGATAACTGGATTAGACAGCTGGAAGTCTATCTAAGAATTCAGAATTTGCATGATGATGACACAAAAATCCAATTAGCCTCTTTGAGAATGGATGGAGCAGCTTTGGTTTGGTGGGAAGCCAAGACTAGAGAGGATATTAAAAAGTATGGTAAGATAACTCTAACATGGACTGAGTTTATTACTGCTATTAAGAAACAATTTTATCCTCTTGCTCATATTCAGAAAGCAATCATGAATTGGCAAAATTTTAGGCAACTTAAGGGTCAAAATGTGCAAGATTATACCCAAGAGTTTAGAAGGAGATCACTTCTACTTGGGGTAGACTTACAAAGTCAAGACACCTTGTTGAAATACATAGGAGGTTTGCACAATTATCTGCAACATACTATTCTAATGTTTAATCCTACCAGCTTAGATGAAGTCTGTGTCCAGGATACACATTTAGAAGCTAGAGGAAATAATATTTTTGATGAGGATAGTAATTTCAAAAACAAAGGAAAGAAAAGAGTTGTAAATTCAAGAAAAGAAAAAGGAAAGTTCTTTTGCAAGAACTGTTCGAAGACAAGTCATGATGAAGATCATTGTTGGAAGCTTCATCCTGAACCGAAACCAGAAAAATACAAGAAAAAAACAAGACCAAAGAAAAGGAAAAAACTGTAGCAACAATTGAGCAAGACTTAGGGTCAGACTCAGGAAATGAGACAAAAAGCATAGCCATGGTTTTAAAGAATAATAAGGGGAAAGAAGTGGTGCAAGACACAATTCCCAGTTCTAGCTCTTTGAATTGTCACAAAGATACTCATGAAGAAAAGAGGAGGATAGAGCTTTTCCATGTGAGGGTAATTTCAAAACATACCAAAATTGACACATTGTTTGACAGTGGGTCACAAGCGAAACTTATATATGAAGACTTGGTCAAGCAGCTTAAACTTGAGACCATTCCACATCCGAAACCTTATCCACTTGGATGGATATGCAAGGATGCTAATTTGCAAGTTTCAAGGAAGTGCATATTGCGCTTTGCAATAACTGCACACTTTATTGACACAGTTGAACTTGATGTGGTGCAGCTTGATATCTCAGGTATTGTTTTGGGAAGTCCTTATTTATTTGACAGGAATGCTATCTTTCATCGCCATGAAAACAAGTATCACTTGTTCAAAGAAGGTAAAGAGTATATTGTGAGAGCTCACAAGAAGAAGCTGGAATCTTCTTTACTCCATGCAAGTCAATTGAAAAGACTGGTTAATGCAAGTCAAAGTCTAACTTTGTTAATGTTGAAACAACCATATTTTGAGCATTCACCTTTTTATGATGTTGCTAATGATTTGTCTCAGTTTAATAACAGTTTGTCTTTGAAAGAAGATGATGTTATGTTGCAAAAATTACCTTTTGGGTCAGCCAATGTAGTGAATAAAGTGTCAAAGCAAAGTAGTGCAAGCAAGGAGGACACACAATTCAGCATGGGAAAAAGTTGGTTTCAGAATGGTAGAATTCGCCATGGGAACAATTTGCAAGGTGAAGGTTATTTTAAGTCTTTCTGGAAGTTTGATCAGTGTAGAAAAAGTTTGTTTTCTGCAGATTACAATTTCTGTTCTGCAAATTTTAATCATTTGCATCATGACTCTGTCAATCTTAGCAATGGTAGATCAGTTGATTCCAGAGACAGACTGTCATTTTCTCAAAAGCTTAATTTGATGAAATCGGGTAGATTTCAGTTATTCAAGGGTGGAAGAGTGGAGAATCAGTCTCCACATTATCAGTTTTAGTAATTGAAAGCTTTTGAGGGTCCAAAAGCGTCCCATTTGGGAGGTGTGATCAGGAGATCAAAGTCCCTTGTAGAAAAATGCTAAAAAATGAAGTTGCTTAGAATTGCTCCGAAACAGATCGACTGGAAAGAGCTCGGCAATACGATCCCAATGCCGTGAACGACACTGAAATCCATTACCGTATGGAGGAGATATTGCATTTTGAAAACGCCCAATAACTTTCAATTTTGAAAGAAAAGTTTTTTTAATTTTATGTGTTGGGAAAATCTTTAATTTTTATTAAGGTTTAATTAATAAATTAAAATTATATATTTATTAATATTTTATATGATTTTAATTAATCATATATTATATTATTTTATATATGTTTTAATTAATTTAAAAAAAAAAACCTTATTAAAATTAAACTATTAAACCACACATATGATTAAATCAAAAATCGAAATATAAAAATAGTTTAAAACCCAAAAACATAAAGTTTGGGTCATTTATTAAAAGCACATGGGCCTTGGTCTACGTGTCAAAGGGATCGTGGGTTTCAAAATATTGCAGCGGATTTAATTCAACGTATGGTTGAAGTTTTAATACATGATGACGTGTTAAAGTACGTGCCAAATGAACGTGGGTTGGAGCGGATTTGATTAACAAGCGGAGCAAACATTTATAATAACCGTTTCCATGTGAACGTTTTCTGGCGGGATTGATTAACGGATTGGTGGAATTAATGGTGGTTCCAAAAATTTTAGCACCGTTTCCAGTTTTGTCGGAGTTATCTGGCAGTTAGCCAGATTTAGTGGAGCTTTTGAAGGGCAAACTTCAATTAGCCATAACTTTGGCTAGGAAAGTCATTTTTGGACGATTTTTTTATTTATTTCGGGTCTCTTCAGCATTCTGAAGCTGTTGGAAGTGTTTTTAGAGCCATCAGGGTGCTCTAACAGAGAATTTACCATCATTTTTGGTCGTGGAGCCACCAGGGCCTAAGGGAAGAAGAGCTGTTTTGGATTACCTTTATCCAATGGAGGTGGTTGTTTAGTCATTTCATACTGATTTAAGCCTTCTGAATCTTAATTTGCAGTGTATTTTTCCATTTTAGGCTTCTATACAGTTGTATTCACATTTTGAGCATTTAATCAAAGAGGAAAAAGCCTAATTAGAGGCTTTTGGACCCAGCAGAGGTAGCCCAAGAGAGGGGTGAACCGCTTAAACAATTATTTTCTATCATACTGTATAATTTTGCTGCATATTTTCAGATTCTACTCCTTTAAACAGTAAATTTTTATAAGCTATCTTTTCCCAAGCAGGTTTAAACAGTGATCAAAACTTGTTAGTTCATCTTCAAACCATTATACTTCATTTGCAGAATATGTATACTTGTCTATTCACACATTAAAGTTGGATCAATGAATACTTTGCAGTTAAAACAAATACTTTCATTGATCAGATCTTTGTGATTACTTTTTATTTCTTTAGGCAGAGTTTGTAGAAGGGCCAGATAGCCTCCGGATTCATTCTTTCTTTGAAAGGTGAAAGATCTGGTGAATGCCCCTACAGTCAATATCTGTATGAGAAATACTTTGTTCTCACAATTTCAGATCAGTCAAGGGATCAGATTAAACTGTTGAGCTCCTTTTATTACTCTACCTATCTACTTATCTGCCAAGATTAAACAGTTTGATCAAATTTTATTCTCTATCCCTAAAACATAAAATTGGCAGATGAACTAGCTAAGCTTAAACTGTTTGATTGTTCATAAATTGTGGCATAAAATACAAGTTGCACACAATTTTACTTATTACATAATAGCAAAAAAGTAGTGGCATTTAGACTTGCACACTTTCCTTGGCCTTTCTTTTGGTGGGGTACATTTTCTTTCATTTTTCTGGCCATTTTTTATTTTTCTCACCCTTTGATTTTTCTTTTAGGGTATACCCTCTTTACATTTTTTAAAATTTTTGATTTATTTTTTGACAATATGGAAAACCTTTGCAACAAGAAAAGGTATGAAAATATTACATAGCCCATCAAGTTAATCATGATATATGACACCTATTGGTATAGGAGTCTAAAACCAGGGATGGA